>JAQZBX010029899.1:0-27066 GCA_029593785.1 Cabassous unicinctus
TAGTTAGACAAAACTGGGAAACGAAAGAGAGAAAAAGCTAACAGACAAATAGAGAAACAAAAGAAGAGGGAATACAACAACAAGAAATCAAGACAGCAGCTACTCATTTTTTAGTTTTTGTTTTTTAAAAAAGGAAAAAGAGGAAGAAGGCAGGAAAAGGATCAAAAAGCCAACATAAACACAGAAAAACAGCCTTTTCTCTTGGACCCCTCATGATCTTCTCAGGTTGTTGCTATTCAACAACCAATCACCCTGCAGCCTGTCCTCTGCAGGTTTTAAACCAGGTTTTGGTGAGTAAAATAAGGAAAGTAAAAATGGAGCCTCTTTTTTTTTTCAATAAGAGATCCAATAAAAGCTAATACAAAGAGGATGTCAATATGTTTCCTGTCATAAATTTTCACTGGATGCTTGATAACCTTGTGCTGTTTCTCAGAGAGGAACCAGGGATCAAACCAGGGTCCTTGTATACTCTAGGCAGTAGCTCTTCCACTGAGATAATGTGCCTTCTTAGGTTAGCAAGCCTTTTCAGAAGCTTATCAGCCCCTATTCCCTCTGGCTTATCTCTGCCTCCTTTCTGATGTAAATTTTCCCTTTACCTAGTCTGCTGAGCATGGCAGCCTGCCTGAAGTGATCCCCCTCCCTATAGTGTCAGAGTCCTTTCCACACCCAAGTGGGGCTCAGCTAGATAAAATAACTGCAAAGAGACCACTCTCCACCCTCTCCAACCCCTTCTCTTCCCAGGGAGGTTGCCTCCACACTCCTTTTGGAGGAAGAAGCCAGCAGCTCCATTTAGGCTGTTTGTCCTGAGAGTGGGGTATAAGCGCCACTTCCAGCTACAGGCGGGAGAAACTCAAGATTTTTTGCCGGCTTCCTTTTCTTTCTAGCACCCTCCTAGATGACCCAGAGCAGCCCCCTGCTCTCTATATATCTAGAGGTGCTGGCAGGGAAGAAGAAGTCTGTTCTCCTCTAAGTCAGATACTATTTGCCAGGTGTTTTAGCCTCGGCTGATATCTCAGGGATGAGGGAGGGGAGCCCTTCCCAGTGGCCGGGAGGATCAATAACTCACCATTTGCTATTTCGGTTTCCTCCTCTCTGTCCCCAACTATTCTGTTAGTTGTGAAGCAGTGTCCTGGTCTGCTGTACCCCTAAACAGGTTGCCAAGGCAGTCCTAGACTCCCTGTCAGTTGTTTTAGTAAGAGCTAAGCTTTATCTGTCTACCCCATCAGCCATATTCCTCCATGATATACTTTTAATCCTCACAACAAGCCTCCGAGGTAGCCTCTGCTGTTCTTTCCACTGTACAGACCATGAACCTGAGGCTTAGAAGTTTCCATTGGTCACCCAGGTAACACAGTGAGTATGTAGTAAAGTCTCTTCAGAAATGGAAACCTGGCAGCTCTCAAACCTGACCTCCACATGGTTTTAAAATTTTTGAATACATTGCCAACATTTTAAAATTGGGAATTTGACATTTTAAAATTCCAGATTTCCAGCTTTCCCTGAAAAGTTGGAAGACTTGGCCACACTGGGCTGGCATTCCTACATGGCAAGTATAGGCTGAAGCTGAATAGTAGCCACCCCTTTGGACACAAATCAGATCATGTCAGGAAACTGGTTCAGCTTTCCAATAGCTCCTAAATGCACTGGAGTAAAATCCAAAGTCCTTACCATGGCCCAGAACCCACAGGCCTGGCCCCTGCCTTTTGCTCACCCTCGTCTTGTCTGACTCCACATGTTCCACTACTCTGGCATTCTCTCCAGCCCTTGGACTTAAAATACTCTCTCCTTCCTAAGGTCCTTTGCCTTTGGGTTTCCTCCACCAGGAAAGCTGTTTCCTCTATTCGTCTCAGGTCTGCCTTACACTGAGCCTTCGGGTGTCAGCTTAAACATTACTTCCTCAGAGAGGCCTTCTTGACCACTGTGGTAGGCAGAATAATGAGTCATAGAAGATGCCCATGTCCGAATCCCCCAAACCTGTGAATATGTTGCTTTGCATGGCAAAAGGGACTTGGCAGGTATGATTAAATTATAGATCTTGAGACGGGGAGATGATCCCAGATTATCCATGTGGGCCCAATGTAATCACAAAGGTCCTTATAAGAGGGAGGCAGGAGAGTCAGGGTCAGAGAAGATGCGATGACAGTCATGGGTGGGGGTGATGCAAGGCCGTGAGCCAAGCAGTGGAGGTGGCGTCTAGAAGCTGGCAACGGCACAGGAATGGATTCTTCCCTGTGACACTTTAGCCCAGTGAGACTGTGGCTTTGGACTTTTGAGCTTCAGAACTGTAATATAAGAAGTTTGTATTGTTTTAAGCCACTGGGTTTGTGGTGATTTGTTACAGCAGCAATAGAGCTAACACAACCACGGATTCTAAAATAGTCCCTTCCCCCCTTTTGTCTCAAACTTATCTCTTTATCCTTCCAGGCACATACCACAACTGGAAAATATTTTGTTTGTTGATTTGCTTAGTTTTGGTCCCTTTGACTGCTAGACCCAAGCAGGCAGCGTCCATCCCTTGCTCATGGCTGTCATCCTGGGACAAGAGCACAGTATCAGGCACTCTGTAGGAGCTCAGTAGTTATTTATTGAATGACTGAGTTGATTATTGAATAATTAGCCTCATTACCCATCCCGGGTGCCCTTATCTGAGCCTATTTCAGGTTGAAGATGTCCCTATTTAACGGAACTTAGAATTGAACCCAGTCAAGTGCAAGTATATCTCTGAACATAAACAGTCAGGGATTTTAAGGCAATAGGCAGCCTAATGACAAAACAGGCTATAAACCCAAATCAATTCATTTCCTGTTTCCTAATCCTTGCAACTCTCAGCATCACTGGGGAGCTTTTTTAGAAATTCAGAATCTCAGGCCTCACTCCAGGCCTACTAGAATAGAATCTGCATATTAACAAGATGTCCAGGATATTCATATGCATGTTAAAGTTTCAGAAGTTTTGTGCTACATACTTGTTTAGGGGACATGCACATCTGAAGGGGATGCTACAGATATGTTTTCTATAGGTAGGTGCAGCAAACACTAACCACACCATCACAGCCTGACTGAACCCCTGATCTGACAACTCTTTCCTGCCACATCACATCATCTGCTCCTTATGCTGAATTCTCTAACTCTTCTAATGACCTGTCTCACTCCTATTCCCTACCCCCAGCCACCTGCCAAGTCTGTGAGATCAGGCAAACAGATGATAACTTGTTAGGGACCCACAAACCCAATAAGAACCAGGCCCAGTGGGGAAAAGATCCCTTTCCCATCAAAGGGGGAGGAGGATGTCTGACTTTGTGGAATTCTGCCCTGCATTATTCTATCAGGGAGTAGAAGATGCTAGAAACCGTGGAGGGTCTGGAGTGAGTCTGCTGAACCACTGCTGCCCCCAAATACCTCCCATCACTTCTGTATGTCCTATTATCTTAGTATGCCATACGGCTGCTGACACAAATTAGCAGAAATGGGTTGGCTTTTATAATGGGGATTTTATTTAGGGTAAAAGCTTACAATTCCGAGGCCATGAAGTGTCCAAATCAAGGCACCGTCAGAGATGCTTTCTCACCAAAGTCAGCTACTGTTGATCCTAGCGTCCTGCCACGTGGTGATCTGGCAAGGCGGCCGGGTCTGCTGGTCTTGCTCTAGTTTCTCCGGCAACTCACCTGTGACCAATCAGTCATCTTTCCCTGGGGCTCAGCTCCTTGAGCCTCTCTGGGCGTCTCTCCTTGAGCTCAGCTGTAGGCAAACTTGGCCTCTTATCTCTCACGTGGCAGGATCAAATATGGCAGCTTCCTTTTCCTCTGTGTGGCTCTGTCTCTCTGTCTCCATTTATATCAGACCCAGAAAGAGAGCAGAGATCAAAGCTGGCTCATACCTCAAGCCCCAAAGTTGGGGAGTGGATGTGGTTTAAGCGGTTGAGCACCTGCTTCCCACATGGGAGGTCCCAGGTTCATCCCCAGTGCCTCCTAAAAAACAAGTAAACAAATGGAAAAACCAACCTAGGGTAGCCGATGTGGCTCAGTGATTGAGTGCCAGCTTCCCACATTTGAGGTCCGGGATTCAATCCCCGGCACTGGTAATTCAAAAAACAAAAAATAAAAAGAACCCTTATTAAATAATCTAATCAAAGTCCCCTCAAACAAATTTAATACAATCAAAAGGCCCCACACTTATAGGAATGGATTAGTTCAAGAACATAATATTTTTTCTGGGATTCACAAAATTCAAACTGTCATACCTATGATAGGCATTTACTAAAGGAGTGTGTGGAAAAGTGCAGATGGGACCCCCATGTGCCTGGATAACAGAGCTGCAATTGCTCAGTCTCTCTATTGCTTCAGAAGATTCCTCTCAGTTCCTTCCAGTGTCCAACACCTATCACAACATCTGGAATATAATAGATACATAATACATATTTGGATAAAGAATCCCCAGATAGTCGGTTGAAAGCTTTAGTCAAACTGTCCTTGTGATACCTACCATTCTCCACTTATATAGACTAGTACACTTTTAGTGTCAAGTGTCAGAAAACCCACTTGAACATAAAGGAGTTTGTTGGCTCACATGATTATAATTTGTTTGGGGTTGCAAATTAATTTGTTTCTTTCTCTCAGCCCTGCCACATATGACCGTATTCTCAGACAGATCTCCCCTTGGGCCACGATAGAGCTGCTCCAGCCCTCACACTTTCTCAGCTTTAAATCTTTGAAATCTGAACATGAGTCTCATTGGTTCATCAAATATGACAGCTTGCTTATCCCTGAACCAATCCCCTGGGAAATGCAATTCACTGATAGGCTTAGGTCTAGTCTTATGCTTTTCCACTGCTATAGGGTATGGGGTGATTGTTATCTGTGTTTGAGCCTCATGGACAAAATTTGGAGGTAGATCTCTAAAAGTAATTGTTATCAAAGGTTGTGTAGCTGAATAATGGATGACCAAGGATATAACTGTCCCTATGAACATTGCACAGTACTTGTTTAGAGGAAGAATAAATCATTTACAGTTGGGAATGGGGGACCAAGGTATGGCTTCATGAAACAGGTGGCATTTGAGCTGAAACCTGACGTACTGGGTAGGATTTAGATATGAAAAGATGGAGAAAGAGACATTCCTGGAAATAGAAACAGTTTGATCAAAAGCTTGGGGAAAGGAAGGTTATGTGCAGGGAACAGCTAGAGCAACAGGATATAGGAAAGGGCAAGTTTGGAAAGGAAGATAGGTGAGAGCTAGGTTATGAAGGGTCTGAAACTTCAGCTTCAGTAGTCTGCTTTCAAGGAGGCTATGGATTGGGTCAGTTAAAAATGCAGATCACTGGGGGCGGATGTGGCTCAAATGGTTGGGTGTCCATCTGCCATATGGAGGGACCTGGGTTCGATGCCCGAGACCTCCCGGTAAAATAAAAATATATATATAGAAGGCGCGTGGGCTGCCAGGCTCTGTGTGCCGGTGAGCCGCCAGGCCCCGGGAGCCATGCAGCAAGATGATGACGTAAAAGGAGAGAGACAAGACGAGATGCTCCGAAAGCTCGGAAAACCAGGAGCCGAGGTGGCGCAGATGGCAGAACACCTCTTCCTACATTGGAGGTCTCCAGGATCGAATCCTGGTGAAGACTGGAGGAGGAGGATGAGAAGAGATGAAACAGACACAGAGAATTGCCCAGCGAATGGACACAAAACAGCAAAATGGGGAAGGGGGCTTTTAAAATAGATCAA
The DNA here is from genome assembly GCA_029593785.1 of Cabassous unicinctus. NCBI lineage: Eukaryota > Metazoa > Chordata > Mammalia > Cingulata > Chlamyphoridae > Cabassous > Cabassous unicinctus. The sequence continues at coordinate 5,717 of JAQZBX010029899.1, forward strand.
GTAAATAAATAAATCTTTTTAAAAAAAATGCAGATCACTTTGGTTTAAATCTGGGTTCAGGTGCTTACAAGTTGGGAGTTCTTAGGTAGTTACTTAATCTCTCAGCCCTAGTTTACTCAGCTGTAATATGAAGCTATTAATAACCACCTCATAAGGCTGTTGTGAAAAATAAGTTAATGCATGAAGTGCCTAGTGTAGTCCCTGGTATCACGTAGCAAGCGCTTGATAAGCGTTAGGCTTGGGACCTGGGTGGTGGAGAGTTGTTTGTTTCATTGTTTTCTGTAAATACTCAGGAAGCCATTGATGTTTTATATCCTAGGAAGTTGCTGCTCAAAACTCCCCTTCATAGTCTTCAAATGGCAGCTGCCTGCAGAGCGGATTGTTATACAGAGAAATCGGAGGCAGGAAGATAAGTTAGGACATTATTGCAAGAGGAATGTGGATATGGCAGCAGAGATAGAGGGGAGGTAATGATGGGGAATATGGAGAGGGGCCTTGAGAGGGACCAGGACACCTTGAATGATGAGAAATGCAGAAGGGAGCCAGCCCAGGAATCAATCTGGTGAACGAACTGGCTGGGTCCCTGGGATTGTTTACCTTTCCCCTCCAGGCTGAAGGCAGCTGTCATGTCCCACTGCCATCAGAGGAACCCACATCATTTCCCTGCTCCAAAGCAGAAGGTGGATTTTTACACAGAAATTTACCTGCCAGCTGTACTGCTGCCTTGACATTTTAAGTAGTACCTGCCCTTCTGTGTCAGACATTTCCCACAAATAAGAAAGTGACAAGCTTCCCTAATGGGTGTTGGAGTGTTTAATGAAGTGAGAGCTCTGCTAGGGATGGGGAAATCTGGTGCCTGCAGAAGGCAGAGGGAATATCAGCAACATATTTTGAGCAATTATCTTGGGACACTCCCACCTAGTGTCCCTGTGGTCAGCCAAGCAAGGTCTCCAGAAGGAAGTCTAGGTGGATGGGTGCCTCCTCCTTGGCTCCTGCTGAGTCATGCTAGCAAATTGCAGCAGGAAAATGGAGCTGTCTTGCAATTGGCAAAACAAGGCCACAGGGAGCACAAATATTGGCCTTTTAGACTTGAAAATAGGTGAAAAACCCTACTGACACCACATATGCTTATAGGAGAAAGAACTGTGCTGGTCTTGTGGACCAATCTTACCATCCCAAGATTAAATTCCCTCTGCAGCTTGGTTGCCATGTGGTTCCTTTGCTTACTTCCAGTGACAGGGAGCTCACCACTAAACCAGGCAACCCCTTCCATCTCTGATTAATTGGAGGCCTTAGAACTATCCCACTGATTTTACAGATGGGGAATTCAAGACCCAGAAGATAGAAGTGGCTTGCTCTAACTCATCTAGAGAGCCAGGGGCTGACCTGCTTAGGTCTTCTAGAACCTAGTTCTGAGCATATTAACTAGGCATAACATGGTGGTTAAAAGGTGGGTTCTGGTGGAATCAAACAGACCTAAGGTCAAATCCCAGCTCTTTCCCTGGGTCAAGCCATTTCTCTTGTTTAAGTCTCAGTGTCTTGACTATAAAATAGGGGCAATAATAATAATACCTAACTTACTGGGTTGTCATGATGATTAAATGAAAAAATGGATACCAAGTGCTTGACAACACTTGCCTGAAACATAGTAACTGTTCAATGATAGTAGGTACTTTATAACTAACACTGACTATGCTTGTGTTTACCTCCCATCCCAGTTGAACATTAGGAAGTCACATTTCCTATCCTGACTCGTGACTATTTGCTTATCATTTGGTTCTCTGTGGATCCTAGTGTCTCAGAGAGAGACAGGTTGACTATGGACTTCGAAGAAGATATGCTGATAGGAAACAACTCAGGGGAACCAGGGATCTGTCCTCCCTACCAACCCTTGCAGCCCAGGTCACCCAACTGCCCAACTCCCTGATTGTGCACAGTGCAAGCCTTTGAGCTAAGTCATGACCTCTCTATGTTTTCCATAAGAATGCCACTTGTCAGCACCTCGGACAGTGCACAAATGATTCTGCACCTAAAGATGTCAGGGAGGTGACCGTGGTTTAATATGATGTCAAGTTTGTGGCTGCTAAGATATTTGGCAAGAAGGGGTGCAAAATGTGTATGGACAAAGGAATAAAGCAAACAAACCAAAAATAAAACCTCCCAGGTATATGGCTGTATTAGTCAGCCAAAGGGGTGCTGATGCAAAATACCAGAAATAGGTTGGTTTTTATAAAGGGTATTTATTTAGGGTAGAAGTCCACAGTTACCAGGCCATAAAGTGTAAGTTACTTCCCTCACCACAGTCTGTTGCCATGTGTTGGAGCAAGATGACTGTCGAAGTCTGCAAGGGTTCAGGCTTCCTCTTCCTCTTAAGGCTCTGTGGTCCCAGCTTCTTCAAATGTAAGCTGTAGGCTGGTATAAGTCTTATCTCTCTCTCCCAGGGCTCATTTCTCTCTGGGCTCACAAGGCCAGCTGTAAACTATCAGGCGAACGGCTCTTCTCTCTTCCCGGGACCTCTGTCTAATGGAGCTTTCTCTTTTCTCACATATCTGCTTCTCTGTGTATTTACTTCCCGGGGCTCCAGCATTAAAACTCCAAACTCCTCTTCTGCCATGTCGTTTTCTCTGTGAGTCCCTGCCCACCAAGGGGGTGGAGACTCAACCTCCTACTGATGTGGCCCAATCAAAGCCTTAATCATAACTTAATCAAGTAAAAATAAAGCCTCTGAATCCAATACAATATAATATGCCCAGAGGAAAAGACCAGTTCACAAACATAATCCAATATCTATTTTTGGAATTCATAAACAATATCAAACTGCCACAATGGCTTTCATTCTTTACTCTCCACAGAAAGCCAACTCACTGCTTACTAAAAGTTTGGGTTGGAAAAAACAAATAAGGTTGGTATCCATTCCAAAGCAAGTGATTTGGACAAAGTAGACACATTTCACGGGAAGGGCTGATTTGCCAGCTCCCTCTCTGTGGCATTGTTACAATTACAGTTATTCTTGGGAGTGTAATTCATTATGGACCCATTATTCCTAAGAAACAGAGAAGAGCAAAAATCAAAGGTTTATCATCTGGCTGTGGTGCTTAGAACACAGCAGGCTGCCTGCTGGGCAAATCCCAGGTGGCCATCAGAAACCAGAGCTCTAGGACAAATATGCATTCCACTGATCATCTCCATCCACCCAGAGGGAATGAAGCTATTTGCATCTATTTGAGGAGACAAAAAAGAAGGCTGTTAACTCCTCTGTTGGCCTCCTGGGCAATTTCTGGTCAGCTGGTTGACGGAACTGCTATCTGGAAAGAGAGGGGCATAGCCACCCTAGCTCACAGTGCTCAGCGTTACTTTGTGGAACGCCCAATATACGCCAGGCTCTGTGTTAGACACCTTCCATGTGTGGGAGAGGTATTATTAAATCCCTTTTTTGTTTGTTTGTTTTTTGCAGGAGGCACCAGGAACCGAACCCGGTACCTCCCATGTGGGAGGCAGGCGCTCAACCACTTGAGCCACATCCGTTCCAGAAGTGTGTAATATTAAAGCAGTCATTTGATCCAGATTTTGGAGATGTAAAGTGTTTTTCCTGGTACCCACAGGTAGTAAATGGCAAACCCAGGATTTTAACTTGGGTTTCTCTGATTTGAACATAGTGTTCTTGACCATTGGCAAAAAATCTATGTGACTCTCCATTCCTGCTGAGAGATAAGGCAAAGTTTCTTGGAGAAGGTAGCATTTGAGTAGCGTATCACTCAGAAAGTTTCAGTTGTAAATGATAGAAATCTCATTCATACTGGCTTAAGCAGAAACATAGAACTTTTTGTCTTATATAACTGAAGAGCCCTAAGAGAAAGGGGTTCAGGCTGATCTAGCAGCACATGTGACACCTGCAGAACTTATTCTGTCTCTCACTCTTCTCTCTTCGGTGTTAGCTCCATTCTCAGCAGGCTGTCTTCTCAGGATGGCAAGATCACTGCCAATTGTTTGAGGTTGAGTTTCTTTTAGTTTAACAACCTCAGTGGAAAGAGGGCAATCCTTTTCAAGAATTCTTACAAAAATCCTAAGCTTGATTCTTATTGCACCATCTTAAGTCATGTGCCTAACTTGGTGGCCAGAGGTACACTGATTGGCTCTTCCTGGAGTCAAAGGCAGCAGGTAGGGTCAGCTTCCCCAGAAATACATTGAACTGAGAATGGAGGAAAGTGTTTATCAATATAAAATCAGGTTGCTATGACCACAAGATGGGGTAAGAGATATTAGCCTGATAAAGCTATTGATGGTTGCAGTGGTTATTTATTGCTGCTTAACAAGCCATCCAAAGTGGGTAATTTAAAACAGCAACCTTTTATTTAGCACAAGGTTCTGTGATTGGCAGTTCAGACTGGCCTCAGCTGGGCTCACTCATGCATCTGTGATCAGATGCTGGGTCAGCTTGGGGCTGGTGAGGCCCTGGTGTGGGCTGGCTCAGCTCTGCTTCATGAGGTCTCTCAGCCTCCAGCAAACTAGCCTAGGCTCGTTCACACGATAGCAGAAGGTTTCCAAGAGAAACAAAAAGAGTTCAAGCACTTTTCAGGTCTCTGCTCACATCACCTTTGCTAAGATTCCACTGGCCACAGCAAATCACATGGCCAAGCCCAGAGACAGAATGGGGGGGTGCCAAAATTACATGGCAAGGGGGTGTGGATTCAGGGAGGGGAAGCAGGTGTGCATTTCTTGCAATCTACTCCAATGGCCATCTCAAACAGCACTAGCATGGAGTCTAGCACACAGTAAACACACAAGCCAGGTAAAATCTTGTCAAATGAATACTGAGTTAGAATGAGGGAAGAGCAAGGAAGGCCTTCAGCCCAAGGAAAAATTATCAGCAAAGGTCTGGAGACAGAAAATGAAAGTTTATTCGTGGTGAGTATTTATGCAGTGGTTGAAATATGGAGTAGAGGAAGTGGTGGGATTTAAGGGCCAAATCAGGGAGGGCCATAAGGTCATGCGTGCTGAGATTAGGATTTGGATTTGGAGGAGTTAAGCTGTTTTTGAGCAATGGCATGATTCAATTAGCAAGCCCTGAGCAGGGCTTTGAAGGATAGATTTAGGCAGGTGGCTTCCTCTGGAAAACAAAATCTCCAGGAAGAAGGAGGGACAGTGGCTTCCCTGAAGACCCAAAAACAGAGCAACTGCAGTCTGCTGTGCTCCAGTGAACACCAAAACTGAGTTTTGAACTCATCTTTGACTTGACATGTCCCAGGCACCGAGTTTTCTCTTGCCCAGGCTGTGAGGGCTTGGAGACGTGCTAAATCCTGAATGCCAAATGAATGCTGCTTGTTCTCCTTGTCAGCTTGTATGCAGCCACCCCAATACCTGGGACCAGCAGGCTGTTGGTCCCAGCACCTCTGATGTTTCCTTGTGGGTCTTCAATGTACTGGAGCCTACTTGGGAGTGGAGTTATGGCTCTAAGTTCCCATCTGCTGCCCTGTTCTGAAATCCAAACCTCTACTCACAGATGACCTGCCCTGGTCTTTTCCAGCCCCTCCCATGTTCTCCAAGCTTCACAGCAAAGATCATATATCGGAGAATGGCCTTGGGGTATCATTTCTCTGTGAAGAACCTTTGCAAGCCCAGTCCCAAGCTTAGAAGGCTTTGGAATGGTGCGACGGCTACTTTTTGTCCCCTGATTTGCTTAAACATGTGTCTTGCCTCTTGATGGGAATACCTGGAAGTGTGGGCTTCTTTGTTGGTTTATTTGTATGTGTATTTTAGCAGAGAAGACAAATGCTGGCCCATGGCAAACTAAAACAAAAACCCACAGGCCACATGGTCGTCTTTTGAGAAACAATAAGCATTGTGTTCATACACCAAAGTGATATCCCAGTGCAGTCTCTGCAGCAGCACAGCAGAGTTCACCATGGAATAGAGCTAGCTCATCCGCAGACCCCAGCTCAGGGAGGTGGGGGTGATGCCTGCAATTCCCAGGGGCAGGCTTTGGAACTTGTGGGTGTCTGAATTGCTGCAGTGACTCATTCATACCCAATTTCCATATGATGGTACTCTCAGGGACGGAAGGCAGGAATCATAGCAACATAAGTGCCAGGCCCTATTCTAAGTACTATCTGTATTTTAACCCATTCATTCTTCTCAAGAACCCTTTGAAGGAAGTCAGAGAGGTTTAGGGTCCTGCCAAAGTTCACACAGCTTAATAGTGAAAGAGCCAGGATTTTATCCCACACATTTGGCATTTGACTCTCTGGTACCTTTTTTATTTTTAACAAAGATTCTTCAAAGGTGTCATCATCATCACTGCCACCACCGTCATCGTTGCTAATATGGACTAAGCATTCTCTATGTGCTGGGCCCTGCTGAAAGCACTTCTCCTATATTATCTCATTTAATGCTTGCAACAACCTTATGAGGTACGTAGGTATTAATATTATTCTTATTTTAACAGATGAGGAAACATGCTCAGAGAGGTGAAACTGGCCAAAGTCAGTTAAGTATCAAGTGGCAGAGCTCAACTCTGAACTCCAGCAGATGATGTTCTTTGTCCTTTATAACCCCAAACTGAAATTAGAATCTTAAATTAGAAACTGTAATACTTTTTTCATAATTAAATGCTCAAGTGTAAACAAAGTGAAGCTCAAATATTTTTTTATTTCTAATAAAATGAATTTAAGCAAATGGAAAACTCTAATAAATCTTATTGGAACTAGCAGGAAACAGCTCAAGCATTGCCTTTGCTTTGGATCTAACACACCCTGCCTGCCTTTCCACCCCTGGACAAGTGACTTCCTACTTCAGGATCCCATGGAGTTGCCCACACTATTTCTACTACATCACTTCTAACATCATGCTCATAACTGTTTGTGTTCCTGTCTTCCTTAATTGAAACGAGCTCATCAGCATCTAGCACAGTGCCTGCACATAGCACACACTCAGCACTTCCCCAGGTTCTAGTCTGGGCTCACAATCACAATGATTATGAGCAGCTCATTGCCTTGTCTGTGCCTCTATTTCTCCATAAAAGAACAGGCACCACTGGTTCATTGCGAGAGTGGTGGTGAACTCAGAAGAGTTTTACCAATGGAATCCAGATCTCAGAACTCAAGGATGTGAAGGCACACATGCTAGGCTGCGTGCAGGGACATCCTGCCCAGGCTCCTGCACTATGTCTGGAAGTGAAAACCCTCCCGCAGTGCCCATGCTATGGTTCTGTAGCTGCCACGTGCAGTGAGGAGGGGTGGTTGAGTTAGCAATGGCACTTCCCCATATCACTGCACTATCCAAAGTCTGCCAGGTGGCAGCTGGCATCTTTGGCTGCCATGGTGGACCAGGCAGTGTCTGTTGCTCCAGGCACCCAGCCGGCTCTCTTGGGGAAGGGCTGGTGAGGACTGACTTCTTCCTGCTGGGGATCTTGGCCAGTAAAACACTGAGCAGACAGGGGGTCATCTGTGACATTTGGCTTAAAGCTGGTCATACTGCCAACACAGGTGATGTGAGGAGGTCAGCAATCATCTGGATCCCTGATGCCCTCATTGTGTGGTCTTCTGCTGCTCAACTCCATCTGACTAATCTCCAAAGAACTGGTTGCAAGTCCCATTTTCTCCATTTACCCCTGCTCTGTGTCCTAAGGCAAGTTATCTGATTTCTCTGAGCCTTGATTTCCTCATTGGAAGAGAAAAGCAGGGAGGGTGATAAAAATCAGTATCTGCTCAGGTTTATTTAATATTCAAGATGGAAATTATCATCTCCATTCTCTAGCTAAGTATCTGAACCCCTGGCTCTATCTGTAGTCACTGGCTCTGATCACCTCATTTAAAGAGTGCCCCTAATCCCTCCCTATCACACTATTCTATTTTCTATAAGGCACTTACCACAGTCTACTTAAACTCTTTTTAACTATTTGCTTGTAAAATTTATATTTTAAATAGTTGTTTAGAGTATTAATTGGTCGATTAATTAATCATTAGGCTGTGTGCCTTTCCCAATTAGAACGTAAGGTCCAAGAGGGCACAGACTTGCCAGACTTGGTCCCTACTGTTTTCTCAGCACCTTGGACAACGCCTGGCATATGTGCTATGGGTTGAATTGTGTTTCCCAAGAGAGATATGTTGAAGTCCTAACTACCAATATCTCTGAATATGACCTTATATTGAAATGGGGTCATTGCAGATGTAATTAGTTAAGTTATGATGAGGTCATACTGGAGTAGGGTGAACACTTAACCCAATATGACTCTTGTCCTTTTAAGAAGAGAGGAGGCACAAGACACACAGAGGAGAAAGCCATGTGAAGATGGAGGCAGAGATTGGAGTCATGCAGTTACAAGCCAAGGAATGCCAGGGATTGCCGGCCAATACCATAAACTAGAAGAGGCAAGGAAGGATTCCTCCCTAGAGCCATGGGAGAGAGCATGGCCCTGCTGATTTCAGACTTCTGGCATCCAGAACTGTGATAAAATAAATTTCTGCTGTTTTAAGCCATAAAGTTTGTGATAATTTGTTAAGGAAGCCCTGAAAAACTAATATAGTATATGTATTAGTCAGCCAAAAGAGTGCTGATGCAAAGTACCAGAAATCTGTTGGCTTTTATAAAGGGTATTTATTTGGGGTAGAAGCTTACAGTTACAAAGCCCTAAAGAGTCCAACTCAAGATATTATAAGAGGTACTTTCTCACCCAAAGTCTGTTGCCACGTGTTGAAGCAAGATGACAGGTGACATCTGCAACAGCTCAGCCTTTCTCTTTCCTCTTAAGGATCCATGGTTCCAGCTTCTTCTGATCTTAGCTGTACGCTGGTATAGGGCTTCTCTCTCTTCTTCTGGGGCTCATTTCTTTCTGGGCTCAGCTTCTCTGTTCTCTTCACAAGGTCAGCTGTAAACTATCAGTCTCATGTCCCTTTCAGGGGTCACAGGATCCTCTGTGTATCTTCTCTGTGTGTCTACTTCCATGTGAGAGTCTGTTTTATCAGCCCACCAAGGGGGCAGGAACTCAATGCTGAGTCACACTATAATGATGTGGTTGAATCAAAGCCCTAATCTTAACATAATTTAATCAGACTTCTTAGCTGAATCTAATACAATCAAAGGGTTATCACGCCCAGAGGAACAGACCAGTCTACAAATATAATCATATCTCTTTTTGGAATTCATAAATATCAAACTGCCACAGTAGCTATTTGAGAAATAATGGTAGAATGAATGAGTGAGTGAGTCAAGGAATGTTAACTCATTTTATAAACTCTAAAATGCTCTTTAGCAGTTATGGGTCATTATTACTAGTAAAGCCAGACCAGTGGCTGCAAATAGAACAGGTACCCTTGAGTTCAGTTGTTCAAGGAACAAGCAAGAAGGTTCTACCAAGAAAATTCCTAGGGGATAGTGCCAAGAACACCCAACTAAAGTGCACAGAGATTTGCCCTTGCTAGAGTAATCATCATCATCATCATGGTTACCGTTTATTGAATGTTCACTCTCTCCCTGGCACTGCGTTAAGAGAGGGGAAAACAATTATTTATAGCAAGAAAATATTTATTTGCTCTTTATGTCATCTACACATTCGTATGCATATACTTGCACAAGTGTGCACACACACCATCTGTCTGAGGGTGGGTCCCTCCAGAAATAATCACTGAGAAAATATTGGGATGCAATTCCCAAGAAGTGATGGTAAGGTAGTGGGTTAAGAAAGATAGAGAAGGGAAAAATTCAATACGGGGATATTACTGAGTGGGTTACTATTGTGGGCAACTGGGGCGCAAATCTAGGGGACTTGAAGAAGACAGTGTAGAACATGCTTAGACTTGCCCCCTCAAAGGGTGAAGAAACTGAGTATTTATCCCATTCATCACCCAACAGTCAACCCCCTGGTATTTCTGGCCTGCCCATTTGTAAGCTGAGCAAGGTTTTCAGACAAAAGTCACAGGTGCTTTTATGAAGCAACAGAAGTGGCAGGTTTGGAACAATGAGTGCCACGGGGACTTAGGCAGGGCAACGATAATGTCTGCTACACCAACTAGGGGAATGGATCTTGAGCAATGACATCACACTTGCTGCTGACTTAGGGTGTACCTGAAGACAACATTAAGCAATGGGCATAGGTTACAAGATTGGAGGATGTGGGCTAAAACTGATTTGCACTATCTATAGAATACAGAGAAAGATGAGGAGGGTTTCCAAAGGAGCATGGGGTTTGGGAGCAGATAAAGAGCTACAACCATATGGTTGGTTGTCCATGACAGTCTTTAAAAAGATGTCTGTAAAGGTTTGATGTAAACCATTGTGTGTTGCATGATATATGCACTCTTCTCCATCTACCCAACAAAATCTTCAGTAAAATTTATGTCACTTCCTGAGGTCATATACTGGATTTGGCAGGACAGAAGGAGGTCAGGGGGAATTGATAAAGTGCAGAGTATTACTCTGAGTGGGGCTAGTGCAGACTGAATAAAGCAATGGCACATGGAGACAGTCAACACCTGGGTTACACATGCATATTCTCACTGAATCCTCACTGTTGTAGCTTCTTGGTATTAGTCAGATATGGCCACAATAATGCTGCATAACAAACTACCAAACTACCCCTAAACTCATGTGGATTAAAATTAAAAACCATTTCAATTTCTAGCTCATGGATCTGCAAGTCAGTTCAGAGGGTCCTCAGCTTTAGTTCCAGGCTGATGATTGTGTTCCAGTCTGTTCCATGTGTGCCCTCATACTCCTTAGACAAGACACTACAAAGTGCATTTTCTTCTGATGGTGGATCATAGAAATGCAAGAATCAAACCAAACCTTGGAAGCACACTTATGGCCTCCACTCACACCAAGTCCATAATATTCCATTGGCCCAAGCAATAATCATGGCCAAATCCAACATCCATCCGGTGAGAAAATACACTCTGAAGCATTCATGTGTACAGCAAGGTCACTTGGAAAAGGAAGGGAATGAAGAATTGAGAACAAAAATTCCATCCATTGTAACAGCACTTTACCCCCATGGGAAGCTGAGACTTAAACCAGCTGAGCAATTTGCCAGAAGTCACATGCCTTCTATGTAATGCAATTGGGTTTTGGACCCAGCTTTGTCTGATGCCAAAGCTTGTATGCTTAATATGCTTAACTTCTCTGCTAAAGTGAAAGGTGAGCTAAGTGCCACAGGACAGGGGGTCCTGGAGGTCATCCTCATCACCCACCCAGCAGTGTACAGAGCACCTGTTACTCGGAGGTCAGCTGTCTGCTCAAGGTCATGCCATGGGTTAGTGACCAGGCGGTCCCTGGAATCTTCTTCTTCCTGCTCCTTGCATCTTTCTTCCTGGATAGAAGTGTGTGTCCTTGGCTTTAAAACATCACCCAAGGAGATTCCTCTTCCTCTCTAAGAAATCTTATTCATTGCAATCTATCCAGAGGCTTTCGAAGCAGGCTCAGGAGACCCAGAGGTGACAAACAGTTCAGTTTTCACTTCCTTAAAATTTCTCTCAAGTGTGTCTATTCTGCCAACCATGTCTGCAAAGGGAAAGAGGTGAAGTTCACACCATTCAACTCCCCGGCTGTTGCCATGGAGCCTGTCCAGACACCAACACACCAGCAGCCCTGGCTGCCTCTGCAATGGAATCAAAGAGGGGGAAAATAATCAGCGGGGAAGCAAACTCTTGTTTAAATGCAAATACCTTTGAAAAGGAGCAATTGAGGGAAAAGAAATTATAAAAACCCCAGTAAAGAACTTAGAGTTGGGGCTAGGGCTGACAAGCCACGCCATTCCCCCAGCGGGATAATCCCTGCTCCATCTCCTGCCAAAGTGGAAAACTAGTTTCCAGAAGCTATTTGCCAATGGTATACAACCTAGTCGCCCCTAACAAGGTTCTTAGAATGGAGCAGAGTGGACTTCCTGATGGGCAGAGTCTTTCAGAGCCGAGGGACGCCGATGGAAGGGCTGAGCCGGTTTGTACTAGAATTTAAAGTGAAGGAAATGAAGGTTGAGAATTAGAGCCCAAATGGAAGATTTTACAAGGTGATATAGTTATATCCATCAGGCTACCAAAGGGGAGGATGGCCAGGGATTGTGATGTGGTCTGGAAAGCTCAATTTGAGGCAGTGATGTGAGTGGATATTTGTCCATATCCGTAAAATGGGATTTTACAAGGATTACAATAGACTTTCATTTGCTAATCTTGTTTTCTTAAAAATAAATAATTCATCCATTTTTAGCTTAAATTTTGCTAGAGCTCAAGTACTTTTTTTAAAGATTTACTTATTTATTTCACGCCCCCCACCCCCACTCGTTGTTTTGCGCTCGCTGTCTGCTGTGTGTTCTTCTGTGTCTGCTGTCTTCTCTTTAGGCTGCACCAGGAACTGATCCTGGGACCTTCTGGAGTGGAGAGAAGCTGCTCAATCTCTTGCACCACCTCAGCTCCCTGATTTTGCTGTGTCTCTCATTTGTCTCTTCTGTGTCTTTTTTGTTGCATCATCTTGCTGTGCCAACTCTCTGCTCAGGCCAGCACTCCATGTGGGCCAGCACTCCTGCGTGGGCCAGGTCTCTGCTCGGGCCAGCTCGCTGCACGTGCCAGCTTGCTTTTCACCAGGAGGCCCCAGAAACCGAACCCTGGACCTCCTATATGGTAGACGGAAGCCCAGTCACTTGAGCCATATCCACTTCCTGAACTCAGGTATTTAACCACAAAGGAAATTATCTTTTATGATTATGTTATATTGGGGGCTATTTTGTCCTTTAACTTTTTTGTTTGTTTGTTTATTTATTTTTTTAAATATTTTAAAAGATGCTTAGATTACATAAATGTTACACAAAAATTACAGGGATTCCCATGTTCCCCACATCCCACACCTCCCACAACCTCCCACATAAACATCCTTCATTAGTGTGGCTCACCACCTGCAATGGATATACACATCCTGGGACTTTGCCACTAAGCATGGACCATAGTTCACACTGTAGACCACACTCTCTCCCACACAGTTCTGCATGGTAAATGCTGATGTAAAATGGCCTAATCTGCCTTGTAACTAAAAGACATTTCCTGGCTCCAGTCTCAGGGGAAGTGGTCAGAGCTGGGAGGTTTGGGGTGATGGGTAAGAGCTGGGACAATTCAGCTGCCATTGGCATATTACATGTAGACTACATGGGTCAAGCATCTGTGGATGACCTCAAACCACTATTATCTGCAAGCACTGCAGGAAAAGACATGGGAGAGAGGCCAGGAGCACTGTGGCTTCCATCCCTGAGCTCCTGAGGGGCTTCTAGTCAGTCCCAGGCAGCTTAGCATCAACGTTGTGACCTTCTAGAAGGATTCCAGCAGGTTGGCAGAAAGAGCACCAGGAGTAGGAGTCACATAACCTGAGTTAGTTATAGTTCCAGTTCTAATATTATCTAGTCACGTAACACTGAGGAAGTCATTTCACCTCTCTTGGCTCTGGCCTGTTTCCATATCTGTAAAATGTGATTGTTGAGAATCCTATGTTCAATGAGCAGGGTTTTGTCCACCATTCATTAAGCACAGAATGGAGGTTACTATCTTAGCTGCAGCCATGTCTTGTTTGGTCCACCAGTGTTGTAAAACAACAACAACAACAACAACAATTAAAAAAAAAAAAAACAATTGTAAGCCAAAAAGTAAATATCTGGCAATTTCACATAAAAATCCAGATTTCTGGTTTTTCTTGAAAAAAAATTAGAAGATCTGGCCACACTGGGACCTACAATATTATAGTCATTGAGAGTGGAGATGCCCCATGTAGAGAGAATCTACACTCTCTACTTGGCCTCAATTCCCACCAATCCCTATTGCCCTAACTCTAAGACCAAGGACCAGTTGCTTATTTACCAGGAAAAGTATTTTTTATCTTATAGTAGATAGAAATTTCCTGAAAACACTATATATAAATCCTCATAACAGCTCTAAGCAATGGGTAGTGTCCTCACTCCCATTTTACAAGTAAGGAAACTGAATCTCTTTGCTTTTCTGCCTTAGTAGAATTATACATGCCTCGCATTGATGGCCACTTGCCCAAGGCTACTCAGCTAGTAAGTGGCAGAGAACAGACTCCATCCCAGCCTCCTTGCCCATGGCACACGACTACCTCGCTATTCTGCTGGTCTGCAAAAGCACATGACTTTATCCAGATCAAGATGCTGAGGGGCATAGTAGCCCACCTGGGTTGCTTCTTCCCCGTTTCACTTATTCCTGGAGATAAGAGACCTGCACATGGATCAAAGTCATGAATAAACAAGAGCAGAGAAAACAAGAGCCAAAGGACACCCAGAGAGATGATTCAGTCGAACATCTTCACTTTAAGACGAGGACACGGACTTGGAAAGGGAAAGTGACTTGCCCATAATCACATACTTCTTAGAAATATCAATGCTAGGGCTAAATTAAAGAAAATAAAGATGCTAATTAGCTAGTCAGGTGTAGTTTAGGCTACCAAACACACTCGGGTTGCAATTGTGTGGATTTTACATGTAAAGTTTTATTTGGAGGGATGGGAGTCAGAACTACGTGGGGAATTGACTCAATTTTCTCCTTTGCTTTATTGGTAAAATTGTCCCCAAATCTTAGCAAGGAGTAACATCGACGCCTCACATCGTTTCCTTTTGGAACTCAGAATATTCAAAGAAACAAATATTCTCAGAGGTCATCTAGGCCAATCTTCATTTTACAGGCAAGGAAACCAAGGCACAGACATGAGGAGACCTGCCAAGAGGGCAGACAAGAACCATTCGCAGCCTCAGCTTCAGCGTCTGTCTCTTCTGCGGACGCTCTCATAGCTCTGTGCCACCGTTAGCTTCTCATGTGCTCTGCTTGAGTCTCTTCCTGGGAAGCATTTTAATGATGTAGTTTGCAGGTACTGCAACTTGTTCCTCAGGGCCTCAGGGATGGGAGGACAGATGGGCTAAAAAATGCTCACAGCTGGATTAATAAAATATGAAACACCTCCAAGTTCCTTCACTTCGGCAGGAGGATAGGGAGTGCAGCTGTTTCTCACTCTGCATGCCAGATGCTCCCAGGGAAATGATTATGTGCCTTGATTTCCCGCCTGACTAGAATCACATGAGCTTCACATGGACTGTGCGTGTCTGATGCCTCCCCCTCCAAGCAGCCTTCCCTGACTCCCTGCAGAAGTCAGCACTCCCTCCTCTGAACTTAATCTCACAGCACTCTCAGTGGAGAAATCCCTACAACACGTTTGTGGACTAGCTTATTGCTGACCCTCTCTTATCTCTCTCCAAGGCAGGGACCAAATCTTTGTCTCTCCCCAGCTCCCAGCAATTGAATGCCTTGCAGTAGTTGCTACCATTTATTCAAGTTCTCAGCAAAGCATTTTGAAAAGCTGATCTCAGTGAAGCCTCAAAACCACCCTACAGCAAAGATATTATTAAACCCATTTTATGGATGAGGACACTAAAGGTTAATAAGCCCAAAGACAGTATTGCAGAACTAAGAAATTCAAAACTTCCCAACATGTCTTTCTTCTCCCTCCCTCTCCCTTCACCCTCTGAACTTTTTCAAGGCCCTCAAACCTACTCTGCCTCCTTCAGTCTCAGGGCCTTTACACTCTCTCCTCCACCCAGTTAATTCTGGCTCATGCTTCAAATCTTGGCTCAGAAGTTTTACCTCAGGGCAGCCTCTCCTAACCCCCAAACGAGGTCATGCTCGGTTTTTTGTTTTGTTTTGTTTTGAGGTACCGAGGGTCAGGGATTGAACCTAATATGTGGGAAGCTGGCGCTCAGCCACTGAGCCACGTCTGCTCCCCACCATGCTCTCTTGTAGAAGCTCTCGTCACTTTCCCAACTTTTCCATCATGGCATTTGCCACCATTTGTATTTCTATATTCTATGGGATTATGTGATGACTGTCTCCTCCACCAGTATATGCTCTATGAGGAAAGGCCCCTGTTTTGGTTATCATTTTGTCCCTGTGCCTGGCACAGCAACCAATACATAGTAAGTGCCCAAGAAGCATTTATTGAATGCATGAACATCTGACTTCAGAGCACATGCTTTAACAACCATGCAATTCTGAAAGGTAGATGCTAATAAATAATTATATCAATAAGAGAATGGGTGAAGGAGGTGCTCAGCTACAAGGTACCAGCTGGGAAAGACCATCTGCTTGGCTAGTAGAAAATACAGAGACCCAACAAGCTGCTGGTGCACTTACCAACAAAGCAGGCTATGTCTTTGGTAAGAAAGAAAATAACTTGGTTTCCCACTTTCTCTTTTCAGTAGCTGCTGGGAGCCCATGGTTAAAACAACATCAAATGCAAATGAAACAATAGGTTGGCTGTTAACAGAAATGAGTAATTAAGGGCATCTCTATGACTTCTTCCCCAGCCCTTCATACTCAGCCTCCTAGAAGAGCTATTCTATCAGCCCTACCTCTGAAATCCTGTCAAAAATTTTTTTTTTTCAAATTGGGTTATCAAACTTTCACTTACAGGAAGATAGAGGGTGGGAGGGCATGGTCTGAGGTGACAGGGAAATCAATAGCAAGGTTTCCAAGTCATTCTGGATGAAAGACCCAGAGGCCACATGATGGAAAGGAAGAGAAGGGAGGGTCCAGTGGGGGTGCACTGCAGGCTCTGCCACTTGCTTGTAAGAGGTATGCTCCCTTTGAGGGTGGAAAAAAATAGGCAAATGCAGATTTTTAAAATGTCCTTTGATCTAGAGCAGGGGTTCTTAACTAGAGGTTTGTAAGCTTGAACTGGAAATTCAAAAAAAACATTATTCTTGTGGGGATGTGTTGGTGCAGGTGTGGTATATTAAATAATACACAGTATAGTGTGGACTTAGTAAGGGGTCCATGTTTTACCTGACTGGCAAAGGGGTCAGTGGAACAAAAAAGGTTAAGAACCCCTGGTCTTACAGTGAAGGTTTAAAGGGACCCGTGAAATGGATCATTGGGTCCAGCCCTCCATTTTATATCTACCCAAAACACAGAGAAGCAAGGGATTGGCCCAGGTTCCTACAATAAGTCAACATAAGGTCCAGACTAGAAGTTGGGTCTCCTGATTCCCACCCCAGGCCTCTTTTCATTTCATCAAGGTTCCTTACTCAGTAGAAAGCCCAGTGCAATAGGCAGAAAAATCGCTCCCAAAGAAATCCATGTCCTAATTCCCAGAACCTGTGAATTTGTTACCTTACATGGTAAAAGGGGCTTTGCAGATGTGATTAAGTTAAGGGTCTTGAGATGGGGAGATGATCTTGGTCTACCCGAGTGGGCCCAATGGAATCACAAGGGTCCTTATAAGAGCGAGGCAAGAGGGTCAGGGTTAGAGAAGGAGATGTGAATATGGAAGCTGAGGTCAGAGTGAAGCAGGCAGCATCCAGAAACCAGAAAAGGTAAGGAAAGGGATTTTCCCCAAGAGCCTCAAGATGAAATACATCTCTACCATCCCATTTAGCCTTCTGACCACCAGAACTACTATATAATAAATATGTGTTGTTTTTAAGCCACTAAGTTTGTGATAATTCGTTATAGCAGCAACTGAAAACTAATATATCCAGAAATACCATTGACCCTACATGCTAAGGATGCAAATCCCCCAGAATCAGGAAGATTGAGGGAGTTCCAGCCACACTTGGTTGATAGTATAAAACAGTGATTATGAGAAGGCACTATAAAAACAACACCAATGACTGTTCACCAGAGAATGCATAAATACATTGTGGTATATTCACATAATGGAATACTATATGACAGTGAAGAAAAACAGGCTTCTGCTATATTCATGACATGGATGAATCTCAGAGACATATCACTGAAGAGGAAGAGATTATGTACTGAACTCTTAGAAGAAAACATAGAGAGAAATCTTAAAAAACTTGAATTCAGTAGTGATTTCTTAGATATGACACCAAAAGCAAAAGCAACAAAAGAAAAAATAGATAAAATAGGCTTCATTAAAATTTAAAATGTTTGTACATCAAAAGACATTATGTGGCTCAAATGGTTGGGTGTCTGCCTCCCATATGGAGGGACCTGGGTTCGATCCCCGGGACCTCCCGGTAAAATAAAGAAAACCATAGAAGGCGCGCAGGTGCACCGTCAGGACCCACGAGCGGGTGAGCCCCTAGACCCGTGCATGGGAGCGCCGTCAGGCCCTGCAACAGGTGAGCCCCCAACCCCTGCGTGACACCAGGCCCCACGTGTGGGTGTGCTAGGCCCCGCTGAGCCACGCAGCAAGATGATGGCATAACAGGAGAGCGACACAAGGGAGAGCCAAGACGAGATGCACCAAAAAAAAACAGGAACTAAGGTGGCGCAGGTGGCAGAACACCTCTCTCCCACATCGGAGGTTCCCGGGATTGAATCCCAATGAAGATGGGAGGAGAAGGATGAGAAGAGAGGGCAGGAAACAGACACAGAGAATTGCCCAGCGAATGGACACACACACACACACAAAGACATTATCCAGAAAGTAAAAAGGCAACCTACAGAATAGGAGAAAATAATTGCCAGCCATGCATATTATAAGGGTTTAATACCCAGAATATATAAAGAAATGCTACAACTCAACTAAAAAAAACAAATAACCCAATTTAAAAATGGACAAAGGACTCGAATAGATAATTCTCCAGAGAATATATACAAATGGTCCATAAGCACATAAAATGATGCTCAACATCTTTGGTCATCAGGGAAATGCAAATCAAAACCACAATAAGATACCACTTCATATCATCTAGGATGACTATCTTTAAAAACAAACAACAACAACAAAAAAAACACAAAAAATATATTTACATATCATTTTACAAATATTGGTATGTATTGTGAAAAATTTGATTTTTACCCACAATAAAAAAAAATGATAATAATAACAAGTGTTGACGAGGACGCAGAGAAATCGGAACCCTTACACATTGCTGGTGAAATTGTAAAATGGTTGCAGCCACTGTGAAAATGAGTCTGATGGTTCCACAGATAGTTGAACATAGAATCACCATATGACCTGGCAATCCCACTTCTTGGTATATGCCCAAAAGAATTGAAAGCAGGGTTGTGAACAGATATTTGTATACCAATGTTCCTGGCAACATTATTCACGGTGGAAATAACCCAAATGTCCACCAACAGATGAATGGATAAAGAAAATGTAGTATATGCAAATATTATTCAGCTGTAAAAAGGAATGAAGTTCTGATACATGCGATAACAGGGGTGAATCTTGAAGACATTTTGCTGAGTGAAATAAGCCAGACCCAAAAGAGCAAATGTATAATCTCACTTATATGAATAAGCAAATGCATAGAGACAGAGCGGATTACAGGTTACCAAGGGGCCAGGGGGTGAGGGGGAAGGGAGTGCCATTGCTAATGGGTACAGAGTTTCTGTTTGAGGTGATGAAAAATTGGGGTAATGGGCATAGATGATGGTAGCACAATGTTGTGATTGTAATTAATACCACTAAGTTGTACACTTGAAAGTGGTTAAAATGGGAAATTTTGAGTTGTATATATGTTACATATTTTGAGTTGTATATATGTTACAATGATAATTTTTTTAAAAGATGATAAAAAATAAAAGATTATGTTCTGAATGATTCTGTCTACATAATATTCAAGCACAGATAAAATAAATCCATGGTGATGATCAAGACTGCTTTTTATTTGACAAAATTGCAGCCTGTGCCCTGACCCTACCTGCTTCCTCCTCTATCTTGAAACTAATCTTAAAGCTGCCTGCCTGCATAGAAAAGAAAACTACAGTTGTTATTCCAAGTATCCAACTCGCCCCTGACCACCCCTTCCCCTCTTCTACCAGATGGCCCGCTAGTACTTTTCCATTGTCCTTGCCTTGTGTTCTCTTATGAACTATAACAAATGTACAATACTAATACATAGTATTAATAAGAGGGGGTGTATGGAAAAATATACTAAGAGTGAGGTGTGGACCATAGTTAGTGGTAATAGACTGATCACCTTCTTTCCTAATATGTAACAAATGTTCCACAACAATGTAAGGTGTAGGTGGAGAGGTGATATATAGGAATTCTGCACATTATGTATGATTGTTTTGTAAGCTCACAACTCCTCTAATTTAAAAAATATGGAAAAAAAGAAAAACTCAACCAAATCTCTGCCTTCCTTGGAGTTGCTTCTAGCCTCTCTCTCTTATTGCAGTAGCCCTTGACTATTTAACATCGTCTAGTGCAATTTTTCCCTTGACAGTGCTAAGGATCAGAATGATGGTTATCTTTTGGGGGGGAGAGTATCAAAAGGAGGAGGGACAAAGGAGCCAGCTGGAGACTTGGAATTGGTTCTGGGTCTTGATCTGGTTACATGGGTATATGCATAAGCAAAAATTCATCAAGCAGTACACTTAGGATTTGTTCACCTTACCACAATAAAAAAAAATGTTTAAACAGTAAAAAATTAGAAAAATAAATAAACAATAGAACACAGGCTCTGGAGCCAGACGCTCTGAGTTTAATCTCAGCTCCCTTTCCTAGCTACGTGACCTTGGGCGAGTTACTGAAAATGAAACTGTACTTCTTATCTGTAAAATGGGGATATGAACAGTCCCTGCCTCCTAGAGTCATTGTGAGTTAGTATATCTAAAGTGCTTACAACCATGCCTAACACATAGTAAGTGCTTCATAAATGCTGGTCATTATTACTCAGGTGTAAATGCCATGGTATGCTGGAGCCAACACACGCCTGCTTGTGAGAGCTGCCCCTGTGCATCTCTTCCCAACTCCACAATCAGATGTATCACATTAGTAGCTTAAAATCAGCCACTGTGTGAGTATTTACACCACAACAGTGAGCAAACCTGCAAATCCCTTTCTTTTGGAGAGATGGTTGTTAAAAACTTACCAGCACACCACTGTATAAATGGCTGAAATCAGACCCTCTCGGGAGAGCATTTTGCTTTAGGAAAGGGAAGAGAAGATGAGGGACCTGGAGAGAGGCAGCAGGGCCTGCCACTTCCCCTCCACTCCTCACTGGACCCTGGAGGTGGGAAGGTGCTGTCAAGGACCAGCCCCAGAGACTTGTCTTTGGGTCGCATAACAACATCAGTGTCCCCACCAACACCTCTCTTTCCTCCTCTCCCATGTCTAGGCTTTAACCACTCACTAATTCTGGCCCAGCCTTTGTGGAACCATCTTCCCCTTGTGAGAGGCCTGGCCAACCTCCCCTCCCCTCCCCTAACACAGAGGACCCCTCAGAGAGCTTGCCCAGTGTAGCTGTTTGGCAATTTGATGTAATTATGAATTCCAAAAATTGGAATTGGATCATGCTTGTAAACTGAACTGTTAATCTGGGCATGATGGTTATGATTAGGGTGTTGACTGGGCCACGTCAGTAGGGCGTTGAGCCCCATCCCTTGGTGGGAGGGGGAATC
>JAQZBX010029900.1:0-13854 GCA_029593785.1 Cabassous unicinctus
TTTTTTTTTTTTGGTTTTTTTTTTAAAGATTTATTTATTTATTTATCCCCCCCTTGCTGCTTGTGTTTGCTGTGTCCATTTGCTGTGTGTTTTTTCTGTGTCTGCTTATCTCCCCCTTGCTGTGAGGTCTTGCTGCATCAGCCCACCGCGCCTCCTGGGCCCGCCTGCCCTCACAAGGGGGCCCCCCCGGGAAGCGAACCCGGGGCCTCTCATATGGTAAACGGGGGCTCTATCGATTGAGCCACACCCGCTTCCCATAGATACAAGCCCCAGTAAACCTTTGAACGTTTTCCTTAGTACAAAAGGAAAAATTCCTTACCCCCCCCATTATTGACTCAGCACTGATATAGTACCTTCTTTGACATTGATGCAAGAATATTACAATATTGCTGTTAACTATAGTCCATAAGTTACACTAATTATATTTTTCCCATGCATCACTATATTCTTACCACCTTATATTAGTGATGTACATTTGTTCTAGCTCATAGAAGAATATACTTTTATTTGTACTATTAACCACATTCCTCATCCACTTCTGGGTTCACTAAGTTATTTAGTCCCTAGATTATTCTGTAGCTTTCCTTCAATTAACATTTACATCCCTAGACTACCCCTTTCAGCCACAATCCCATTTATAAACCAGCCATTTTAGTTATACTCACTATGATGTGTTACCATCAACTCTATCCATTTCCACAATTTTACAGTCAAGCTAATTGAAAATTCTATATCATTAAGGCTCAGTACTGCCTCTCAGTCCTCATCCTATCCTCTAGCAATCTGTAGTCTAGGTTTTAACTCCATGTGTTTATTCTTTGTATTTAGTTCACATTAGTGAGACCATACAATATTTGTCCTTTTGTGTCTGGCTTATTTCACTTAGCGTAATGTCCTCAAGGTCCATCCATGTCCATCCACGAAAGTGTCCCACTTTCATGTCTTCTTACAGCAGCATAGTATTCCATCGTATGTATATACCACATTTTATTTTTCCATTCATTGGTTGATGGACACTTGGGTTGTTTCCATCTTTTGCCAATTGTGAATAATGCTGCTATGAACATCAGTGTGCAAATGTCTGTTCATGCCACTATTTTCAGTTCTCCTGGATATATTTCTAGTAGAGGGGTTGCCGGATCATATGGCAGTTCTATTTTTAGCTTCCTGAGGAACTGCCAAACTGTCTTCCACAGAGGCTGCACTCGATTCCCACCAATAGTGAAGGAGTGTTACTATTTCTCCACATCCTCTCCAGCACTTGTTTTCTGTTTTTTAAATAACGGTCATTCTATGAGGTGTGAGATGGTATCACATTGTAGTTTTGATTTGGATTTCCCTAATAGCTAGTGATATTGAATATTTTTTCATGTACTTTTTTACCATTTTTATTTCCTCTTTGGAAAAATGTGTATTTAATTCTTTTGCTTATTTTTAGATTAGATTGCTTGCTCTTTTATTGTTGAGTTGTATGATCTCTTTACAGAGCATGGAAACCAAACCCTTATCCGATATGTGGCTTCCAAATATTTTCTCCCTACGAGTGGGTTGCATTTTCACCTTCTTGACAAAGTCCTTTGAAGCATAAAAGTGTTTAAGTTTGAGGAGGTCCCATTTATCCAATTTTTCTTTCATTGCTCATGATTTCTATGTAAAATTTAAGAAACCCCCACCTAACACCAGGTCCTGAAGATATATTTTCTTCTAGGAGTTTTATGGTTCTTGCTTTTATATTGAGGTCTTTTTTCCATTTTGAGTTAATTTTTGAATAAGGTGTGATATAGGGGTTCTGTTTCATTCTTTTGGCTATGGATATCCATTTTCCCAGCATCATTTGTTGAATAGATGCTCTGCCCCAGCCTTGTCAAAAATCACTTGACCATAGATGTGAGGGTTTGTTTTTGAACCATCAATTCAGTTCCATTTGTCTATATGTCTAACCTTATGCCAGTAACATGCAGTTTTTACCACTGTAGCTAGGTAATATAATTTAAAGTCTGGAAGTGAGATTCCTCCAAGTTTGTTCTTCCTTTTTAAGATGTTTCTGGCTATTCAGAGCCCCTTACCTTCCAAATAAATTTGATAATTGGGTTTTCCATTTCTTTAAATAAAAAAGGCTATTGGAATTCTTATTGGGTTTGCATTGAATTTGTATATCAATTTGGTTAGAATTGACATCTTAATGATGTTTAGTCTTCCCATCCATGAACACGGAATATTCTTCCATTTATTTAGGTCTTTGGTTTCTTTTAGCAATGCATTGTGGTTTTTGGAAACTTGGTTAAGTTTATTCCTAAATATTGATTCTTTTTGTTACTATTGTAAATGGAATTTTTTCCTGACTTCCTCCTCAAATTGTTCATTTCTGATGTATAGAAACACTATTGATTTTTAAGTTTAATTTTGTATCCTGCCACTTGCTGAATTCATTTATTAGCTCTCATAGCTTTGTTGTAAATTTTTTGGGATATAGGATTACATCATCTGCAAATAGCAAAAGTTTTACTTTTTCCTTTCCAATTTGGACACATTTTATTTCTTTTTCTTACCTGATTGCTCTAGTTAGAACCTCTATCACTGTATTGAACAACATTGGTGACAGTGGACATCCTTGTCTTGTTCCTGATGTCAACAGGAAAGCTTTCAATCTTTCACAATTGAGTATAATTTTAGTTGTGGGCTTTTCATTTATGGCCTTTATCATTTTGAGAAAGTTTCCTTTGATTCCTATCTTTTGGAGTGTTTTTATCAAGAAAGCCTGCTGTATTTTGTCAAATGCCTTTTCTGCATCAATCGAGATGATCATGTGATTTTTCTTCTTCAGTTTATCAATGTGGTTTATTATACTAATTGATTTTCTTGTGTTGAACCACCCTTGCATACCTGGGATAAAACCCACTTGATTGTGGAGTATAATTCTTTAACGTGCTTTTGGATTTGTTTTGCAAGTATTTTGTTGAGGATTTTTGCATCTATATTCATTAGGGATATTGGTCTGTAATTTTCTGTTTTTGTAGTTTCTTTATCTGGTTTTGGGTATTATGGTGATTTGGCTTCATAGACTGAATTTGGTAGTGTCCTTTTCTGTACAATTTTTTGGAAGAGCTTGAGCAAGATTGGTATTAGATTATCTTTGAATGATTGGTAGAATTCACCTTGAAGCTATCTGGTCCTGGGCTTTTCATCTTTGGGAGGTTTTTGATGACTGTAGAAGTTTGATATTATTGATAAATTCCAAAAAGAAATATCGGATTATGTTTGTAAACTGGTCTCTTCCTCTGGGTATATTAGAGTGTATTGGATTCAGGGGTTTTACTTTTATTTGTTTAAATAATGATTAAGGCTTTGATTGGGCCATTCAGTAAGACATTGAGTCCCTGACCCCTTGGTGAGTGGGGACTCACAGAGAAACCGCACCGCAGAGAAGGGAGGTTGGAGTTTTGATATTGGAGCCCAGGGAAGTAAGCACACAGAGGAGCAGAGCAGCTGAGACTGGAGACAATCAAGCCCTGGGGAGAGAGGCAGCTGAGAGTCTTCAGCTGGCCTTGTGGAGAAAGCAGGGCAACTGAGCCCAGAGAGAAACAAGCCCCAGGAGGAGAGGAACCGAGGAAGCCTGAACTCTTACCAGACATCGTCAGCCATCTTGCTCCAACATGTGGCAACAGACTTTGGTGAGGGAAGTAACTTATGCTTTATGGTCTGGTAACTGTAAGCTTCTACTCCACATAAATACCCTTTATAAAAACCAAATGATTTTTGGTATTTTGCATCAACAATGCTTTGGCTGACTAATACAATGACTGTTTTGATCTCTATACTCATGATTATTTTACTGTGGTCTTCTATTTCTTCTAGGGTCAGTGTAGGTGGTTCATGTGTTTCTAGGAATTTGTCCATCTCATCTACATTGCATAGTTTTTTGCATACAGTTGTTTATAATATTCTTATTTCTGCAGGGTCAGTTGTAACATCCCCACTCTCATTTCTGATTTTATTTATTTGCAACTTCTCTCTTGTTTTCTTTATCAGTCTAGGTAAGGGTTAGTCAATTTTGTTGATCGTCTTGAAGAATCAACTTTCAGTTTTGTTAATTCTCTCTACAGTTTTTTAGTTTTCAATTTCATTTATTTGCGCTCTGCTCTTTGTTATTTCATTCCTTCTGCTTGATTTGGGCATAGTTTGCTGTTCTTTTCTAGTTCTCCAGCTGTGTAGTTAGGTCGTTGATTTTAGTTGTTTCTTCTTTTTCAAAATATTTATTTTATTTATTTATCCCCCCGCCCATTGTTTGCACTTGCTGTCTGCTCGTTGTGTGTGCTCTTTGTGTGCTCTCTGTGAATGCTTGTCCTCTTTTTTTTAGGAGACACTAGGAACTGAACCCGGGACCTCTTCATGTGGGAGGGAGGTGCCTAATCATCTGAGCCACCTCTGCTCCCTGCTTGTTGTGTCTCCCATTTTGTTTCCTCATTGTGTCTCCTCGTTGTGTCATCTTGTTGTGTCATCTCATTTCATCAGCTCGCCATGCTAGCCCGTAGCATCAGCTTGCTGTCTTGCTTGTCTTCTTTAGGAGGCACCGGGAACCAAACCCAGGTGGTAGACAGGCACCCAACTGCTTGAGCCATATCTGCTTCCCTTTCTTCTTTTTTTAAGGTAAGCATTGAGGGCTATAAATTTCCCTCTCAGCACTTTTTTCACTGCATCCCGTAGGTTCTCATATGTTGTTTTCTCGTTTTCATTCGTCTTGAGACATTTACTGATTTCTCTTTCAATTTCTTCTTTGACCCACTGTGTTGTTTAATCTCCATATGTTTGTGAATTGTCCCTTTATCTGCCTGTTGATTTCCAGTTTTATTCTATTATGATCAGAGAAAGTGCTTTGTATAATTTTGATCTTTTAAATTTATTTAGATCTGCTTTGTGACCCAACATATGGTTTATCCTGGAGAAAGATCCATAAGCACTTGAGAAGAATATATATCTTGCTATTTTGGGGTGTGTAGCCGTTTGGCAGTTTGATGTAATTATGAATTCCAAATATATATATATTGAATCATGCTTGTAAACTGATCTGTTAATCTGGGCATGATTAAGTTATGATTAGGGCATTGACTGGGCCACACCTTGGTGGGTGGGGGAATCGAATATAAAAGGCAAGGCAAAGGACAGAGGGAGCAGCTTTGAGCAGCAGTTTTGATGTTGGAGTTTTGATGTTGGAGAGAAGGCCCCACTGGAAGAGAAGCGAGCTGTTCGCCTGATAGTCTACAGCTGACCTTGTGGAGGAAACAGAGGAGCTAAGCCCAGAGAGAAACGCAGCCCCAGGAAGAGAGGAACCCAAGAAGCCTGAACCCTGGCAAATGTCGGCAGCTGTCTTGCTCCAACACGTGGCAATGGACTTTGGCGAGGGAAGAAACTTATGCTTTATGGCTTGGTAACTGTGGACTTCTACCCCAAATAAATACCCTTTATAAAGACCAACCCATTTTTGTTATTTCACATTAGCACCCCTTTGGCTGACTAATACAGGGTGCAATGTTCTGTATACATCTATTAGGTTTAGTTCATTTACCGTATTATTCAAGCTCTCTGTTTCTTTGTTGATCCTCTGCTGAGATGATTTTTTCATATATCATAGTGGTGTATTGAAGTCTCCAATTAGTATTGTAGATACATATAATTCTCCCCTCAGTTTTGCCAGTGTTTGCCTCATGTAATTTAAGGCATCCTGGTTAGTTGCATATACATTTATGATTGTTATTTCTTCCTGGTGAATTGCCCCTTTTATTAGTACATAATGACCTTCCTTGTCTCTAGTAACAGCTTTGCTTTTAAAGTCTATGTCCTACAATATAAGTATAGCTACTTCAGCTTTATTCCTTTTTTCTTTTTTCTTTTGGTTACTGCATGAGTGGAATGTCTTTTTCCAGCATTTCACTTTCAATCTATTTGCATCCTTGGGTCTATGGTGAGCCTCTTGTAGACAGCATATAAATGGCTTATATTTTCTTATCTATTCTGCCAATCTGTGTCTTTTGACTGGGGAATTTAATCCATTACTATTCAATGTTAATACTGTAAAAGCAGTTCTTACTTCATCCATTTTGATCTTTGGGTTTATCTGTCATATCTTGTTTTCACCACTCTTTTTACACTTTTAGTACTTTTACTGATATTATATTTATTTCTAGACTCTCTTCCAAGGCTCTCTCTCCTGTCTTCTTTTCAGGCTGTAGCATTCCCTTTAGTATTTTCTGCAAAGCCATACTTTTGTTTACAGTCTCTCTCAGTTTCTGTTTATCTGTGAATATTCTAAACTCACCCTCATTTTTGAAAGACAATTTTGCCAGATATAAGATTCTTGGCTTTGCGAATATTCTTGCTGTCCTGATTTTGTGATAATCAGGGTAGGCTAAACATTCACTATATTAGAAACCATGCATGTGTCCCCAGATCTAGTTTTTCACCCTAGGTCTGGTTTTTAGAATGCTGGTGAAAAACAAAACAAACAAACAAACAAACAAAATTCTTGGCTGGCAGCTTTTCTCTTGCAGTATCATAGCACTACCTTCTTGCCTCCATGGTTTCTAATGAGAGACCAGGACTTAATCTTATTTGGTATCCCTTGTATGTGATGAATGTCTTTTCTCTTTCTGCTCTCAGGATTCTCTCTTTGTCTTTGGCATTTGACATTCTGATTAGTATGTGTTGGTGTAGGTCTATTCAGATTTATTTGGATGGGAATACTTTGTGCTTCTTTGACATGGATATCTATGTCCTTCAATAGGGTTGGGAAATTTTCTACCATTATTCCCAGAAATTCTTTCTGCCCCTTTTCCCTTCTCTTCTCCTTCTGGGACACCCATGACACTTATGTTTTACATCCCTTGCTATCATTTAGTTCCTGGAGACCCTGTTCAATTTTTTCCATTCTTTTCTTTATCTGTTCTTTTGTATATTTGCTTTCGAAGACACTGTCTTCAGGCTCACTGATCCTTTCTTCTGCCTCTTGAAATCTGCTGTGATATGCCTCCAGTGTGTATTTTTAATTTCATTTATTGTGCCTTTCATTCCCATAAGATCTGCTATTTTTTTATGTAACCCTTTAAATTCTTTTTTGTGCTCACCTGGTGTCTTCTCGATGTCTTTAATCTCTTTAGCCATCTAATTGAATTTATTAAGAAGATTTGTTTGAACATCTATGATTAGTTGTCTCAACTTCTTTATGCCTTCTGGAGGCTTAACTTGTTCCTTTGACTGGGTCATATCTTCTTGTTTCTTGGTACGGATTGTAATTTTTTGTTGGTGTCTCAGCATCTGATTTATTAGATATATTTATTCTTGGCCTCTTTTCTCTCTTTATTCCAGGGTTTTCTATTTGATTGGCTTTGTGCTACAGCTATACTTAGTTCAACTTAATTTGGAATTTTATAGTGGCTCCTGTTTAGCCAATCTGAATTTTTTCAGCTCTTTTTCTTTGGTTTCTTGCCCTTTCTCCCTTGATGGCTGTGGAATAGGAGTCAAGGATGTGGTTGGTACTGTAAGTGGTGCCCTAGGAACTGATGAAGCTTCTCCTACTTTTCTCCCCTCCACACTAGGGACAGAGCTGCAGTCATGTGCAGTAATCTAAGCCATATTGGGCAAGCCCATCTGTAGTTGCCCGGAGAGACTGATGAAGCTCCACACCCCTTCCTCTCCTGCCAGGGGCTGGAATGGAGCTTCCAGTGTGTCCAGCAATCTAGTACATTCAGGCCAAAAGTGAGTGCAGTTGCCCAGTGAGGGTGAGGGAGCAGTGTCCCTCATCCTCCCTGTCAGGGGCGGGGATGGAGTCAGAAATATGTCAACAGCCTAGACCATGCAGGCTGAAAGTGACTGTAGTTGCCCGAAGAAGCTGAGGTAGCACTGTCCCTTCTGTTCTGTCAGGGGTGAGGTTGGATCCACAGGAGTGCCCAACACTCTAGTCCATGTGGGCCTAAAGCAGTTGCCTGGAGAGACTGAGGAAACACTGCCCCCCTCCTATCCTATTGGGGCCAGAGATGTATCCACCGGTTTCCCCACCAGTCTAGTCTGTGCAGGCCAAAAGTGCCTGCAGTTGTCCAGAGAGGCTGCTGCAGATCTCTGCCCAGAGCCCCACCCCACTTCCTCCCTGCCTGCAGTGGGGCTGGAGCCTAGGCTTGGGCTTCAATCTGACCTGGGTGGAAAGAAGCTGGTCCCTACCTTCACTGTGATTTTCAATCAGCCCTGCTTCCCCTTATGCCAGAGGCAGAGTTAAAATGGAAGCCAACTTGGACAGGTTCAAACTTCTGCTGTTCTTAGGATTCGACTTTAACCAGCTGAATTTACTAATCAGTAGCTGAAATAAGTGCCTGACCATCTCTTTCTCCCCTGTTTTTGGGAACTGGAGATTCCATCTCCAGCCAGGGAATAGCTCCTGAGGTGGCTTACACCTCCAGTGGAGGATGGGCTCCAGCCTCCATGAAGTGGAGTACTCTACTCATGAATCTCCACTGCAGATGGGCAGTCTCCTACTTCCGTTCTTCCCAGGATGTTGTTGGATGCTCTTCTGGTCTCCTGGGCCCCACAAAGAGGTGATTCAGATAGCTCTGACTGATTACTAACTCCCCTGTAAGATGAACTGACTCTTGGACCTCCCTACTCTGCTGCCCACTTGCCCCCCTTTTTTTGCTTATTAATTTTTGACATTGGTGCCAAGTTCACTCAATTGGGAAATAATAGTCTCATCAACAAATGGTGCTGGGAAAACTGGATGCCCATATGCAAAAGAATGAAAGTGGACCCCTACCACATACCACACACAAAAATTAATTTGGTCAAAATGGACCAAAGACCTAAATATGAGAAATAAAATTATAAAACCCCTAGAAAATGTAGGGAGGCATCTTTGGGACCTTATGCTAGGCAATGCATTCTTAGACTTTATACCAAAATCACAATCAACAAAATTAAAAATCGATAACAGGGCTTTATCAAAATCAAAATCTTTTGTGGACTTCATCATGAAAATAAAAAGACAACCTCCACAGTGGGAGCAAATATTTGGAAACCACCTATCTGAGAAAATTTTAATATCCAGAAATCCTTCAATTCAACAACCAAAAGACAAATCCTCCAATTAAAAAAAATGCGCAAAACAATTGAATAGGCATTTCTCAAAAGAAGAGATATACAAATGATGAAAAAGCACATGAAAAGATGCTCAACATCATTTGCCATTAGGGGATTGGAAATTGTATTAGTCAGCCAAAGGGGTGCTAATGTGAAATACCAAAAATGGGTTGGTCTTTATAAAGGGTATTTATTTGGGGTAGAAGTCCACAGATACCAGGCCATAAAGCGTTAAGTTTCTTCTCTCACCAAAGTCCATTGCCATGTGTTGGAGCAAGACAGCTGCCGACATTTGCCAGGGTTCAGGCTTCTTGGGTTCCTCTCTTCCTGGGGCTGCGTTTCTCTCTGGGCTTAGCTCCTCTGTTTCCTCCACAAGGTCAGCTGTAGACTATCAGGCGAACAGCTCGCTTCTCTTCCAATGGGGCCTTCTCTCCAACATCAAAACTCCAAAATCAAAACTGCTTCTTAAAAACTGCTTCAGCTTTGTTCTTTGTGATGCCCTCTACACTTTCTTTCCCCACCCACCAAGGGGTGGGGCCCAACGCCCCACTTATGTGGCCCAGCCAACGTCCCAATCACAACTCAATCATGCCCAGATCAACAGATCAGCCTACAAGCATGATCCAATTATATCCTTGGAATTCATAATTACATCAAATTGCCCAATGGCTACAGAAATCAAAACCACAATGAAATGAGATTTCACTCTCACTACCATGAGTTGTAATAAAAAAACAGACTCCTGCAAATATTCTCGCTGTCCTGATTTTATGGTAATCAGGGTAGGCTAAACATTCACTATATTAGAAACCACGCATGTGTCCCCAGACCTAGTTTTTCTCCCTAGGTCTGGTTTTTAGAATACTGGTGAATGACCATCCTGTATAGGAAATGACTGAAACTCTAGGTATCTTTGGTCAACCTTAAGAGATATAACAGGGGAATGGATGTGGCTCAAATGGTTGGGCGTCCGTCTCCCATATGGAGGGACCTGGGTTCGATCCCTGGGACCTCCCGGTAAAAATAAAAAAAAAGAAAAATAAAGAAGGCACGTGGGCCGCTAGGCTCCATGCGCAGGTGTGCTGTCAGGCCCCATGCACGGGTGAGCTGCCAGGCCCTGTGAGCCATGCAGCAAGATGAGGACCTAACAGGAGAGTGACACAAGGGAGAGCCAAGACGAGATGTGCCGAAAAACCAGGAACTAAGGTGGCACAGGTGGTAGGACGTCTCTCTCCCACATTGGAGGTTCCGTGGATTGAATCCCAGTGAAGACAGGAGGGGAAGGACGAGAAGAGAGGGCAGGAAACAGACACAGAGTGCCCAGTGAATGGACACAGAAATAGCAAAAACGGGGGTTGGGGGGGGGATTGGATAAAAGTAAATAAATAAATCCTTAAAAAAAAAGTATAGGGGAGTAAGATACGGACTATAGTTAGTAGTAATACTTTGACAATGCTCTTTCATAATTTGTTAACAAATGTTTCACAACAATGCAAAGTATTTGTGGTGGGGTGATGTGTGGGAGCCCTGTATGATGTTATGCATGTTTGTTTTGTAAGTTCACTATGTTTACTGAACACTTATTGTTTATGTATGTTCATGTATGAATGATATACTTCAATAAATTGTTTTTAAAAAAACAAAAAAAACCACCCCAAATCTACTAAGTGTTGGATGGGATGTGGAGAAATTGCACACTTTTTCACTGTCGGTGAGAATGTGAAATGGTGCACCCACTGTGGAAGACAGTTTGGCAAGTCCTCAGAAAGTTAAGCACTGTATAGAATTACCATATGACCCGGCAATTCTACTACTAGGTATGCACTCCAAAAATTGAAAGCAGGGATGCAAACAGATATTTGTACGGTGTTGTTTATGGCAGCATTGTTCACAATTGCCAAAAAATGGAAGCAACCCAAGTGCCCATCAACAGAAGAATGGGTAAATAAAATGTGATACACATATGGTGAATATCATTCAGCCTCAAAAAGGAATGAAATTCTGATATATGCAAGAACACGGACGAACCTTGGAGACATTATGTTGAATGAAATAAGCCAGAGACAAAAGCACAAATATAGTATGATCTCACTAAAATAATTAGAAAATGCAAATGAATAGTTAGAACTAGAATACTAATTACCAGGCCAGGGTGGGGTAGGAAGTGGGGAGTTAAACTCAATTGGTACAGAATTTCTGTTTGGGGTGATGTAAAACTTTTGGTAATGGATGGTGGTGATTGCTACACTGTAAATATAAAGAATACCACTGGATTATATCCTTGAATGTGGTTAAAAGCAGAAGTTTTAGGCTGTATATATGTTACTAGAATAAATTTCTTTAAAAAAAAAGGGAGAATAACAAAATATATGAGAGAGAAAGAACCACCAATGAGATGGTTTTGGGTCAAAAAGATGTGATATTATTTTAGGAAGCAGTAAAGTTTAAAAAACAGAATCACATAATAGTAATACAGAATAGAATCTGGTCTCAAACAGGAAACATAGCTTGAAAAAATGAAGCATAAACAGGAGGAGATGAGGATGGGGGCTGGGGGAGAAGAATGGAAACTTTCTGGTGTGTCAGAAGTAAATTACCTCTAGACCCTTTCTAGTCCCATATCTCTGATTCTAAATGCCCAAAGAATGTGTTAACCCATTTTAAAATAAAACGAAACAAAACATCTTTAGGGGGAGAATTCTGTACTTTCTGTTCAATAATTCAAAGTAAGCCTAAAACTGCTGGAAAAATATTTTATTTTAAAAACAGTTTTATTAAGGTATAATTTACAAACCATAAAATTCACTCATTTTGAGTATACAATTCAATGATTTTTAGTAATTCATAGAGTTGTGCAATCATCAGCACAATTGAACACAGATTTAAATGTCGTTTTGGAGTAGAAGCTATTTTATTTTTCTTGTATTAAAGGTACATGGTGAATATGTGACTATATCTCAATAAAGCTGCTTTTTAAAGTTACATGGTGACTCTAAAATGTACATCAAGTATCATTGATGCAAAGGTGACTCACTGAAAATATGTGTAATAGACATGTGCAGGCAACTGCTCTATTGAAATGAACATGAAGAGTTAGCAGGAGGGTGACTGGCAGAAGTACAGAAAAGTGGTCCTAGAGTCAGACTGCTGGGTTCAGATTTTGGCATCCCTACTTAATAGTTGTATGATTTTGGGCAAGTTACTTAAACTCTGAGCCTCAGTTTGCTCATCTGTAAGATAAAGTACCTATTTCATATGGTCATGAAGATAAATGAGATAATATATGCAAGGGACTCAGCATAGTCCTGAAACTTAGTAAGCACTCAGTGTTAGCTATTTTTATAATTATCACTGGATGATCATTAAATAGCCTT
This sequence comes from Cabassous unicinctus, assembly GCA_029593785.1. NCBI lineage: Eukaryota > Metazoa > Chordata > Mammalia > Cingulata > Chlamyphoridae > Cabassous > Cabassous unicinctus. Next base: position 12,492 of record JAQZBX010029900.1, read on the forward strand.
TCATGAAGGCAGACACAGAAGACCACAAGCTATATGATTCAATTTATATGAAATCTTAGGGAAGGCAAAACTTTGGTGATAGAAAGCAGATCAGTGTTTGCTAGAGAACAGGGAGTGAGTGGAGGGATTGAAAGCAAAGGAGCATAAGGAACTTTTTTGGGGGTGTTCTATATTATGACTAGATGGTGTTTGTATACATTTATCAAAGTTCATAGACTTACACACAAGCTTGGTGAATTTCATTGTATATAAAATAAAGCTGACCGAAATCCATAAAGGAACCCTAAAAAATATTCCAACTAAACTGGATATTTCAATTATTTCATGTCAGAGGCAAGAATCAATTTCTAAACTCAGTCAACAAATATTTTTTGAATACCTATGTGTAAGGAACTGTTCTACGCGCTAATGCAGAAAACAGACAGCATCCCTACCCTCATAGAGTTTGCAGTTCACGCACGAATTATACACTTATTTTGAAGTTACAAAAGTGTAAGATGCTATGGGGAGCGCAAACGGGCGGACAGAAGAGGGTTGTATACATATCTGTACCGTGGTTTTCCCTTTATTGTTCATACATCTACAGAAAGCAAGGACCGCGTCCCTGCATCTGAACACGATGCTCCCGATCCAGTGTCCTTGCAGATGGCGTGACACGCGATGAAGGGTGACCGCTACCCAAGCGGGTCCTCTGCCCTCGCCACCTGCGAGGAGAGGTGCCCACCTGGCGAAGGAGAGGACCGGCACCTGCCCGAGGACCAGGGGGACACTTCTTTGGGCCCCAGCAGGAGCGCGGCTTTGCCCTTGACCTGGTTTGTCCCGGGCTCCCTTGGTCCCAGGCGCGCGCCAGTCCTTGGAAGAGCACAGGATCCCGGGACTCTCAGGGTACCTTCCCAGAGGCTCCGTCCAGGGGGGCTAGAACGCCGGCAGCGAGGTGACTCCGCCCCCGAGACGCGTTTCGAGAAGCTGGTTGGTTGCGCCAGGGGAAGCCGCGTGGGGCGGAGCTTGCCGCGGCGAGGACAGCCTCGCGCCCCCTCGGGAAATGGATGCCCAGCTGGTCCCCGAGCGCGAGGGGCGGGGAACGCGCCCGCGTAGCTGCGCGCCTGCCCCGCCCGGAATCCGGCGGGGGCGCGGAGCCGCCCCCTTCTTCCCTCCTGTGTGCTGGGCTGTTCCCGGAGCCGAGAAGCAGCGTCGGCACTGAGCTCGCTGCTTGGCTTTGGGCGACTGCCGCTGGAGGAGGAACATGGCGCTCGTAGGCAACGGAGCGGAGCTGGAAGCGGACGAGGTACTGGCGGGCGGGGAGCGCGGGACGGGGGCCTGGGAGGGATGAGCGAGCTGGGCAGGGACCGCCGAGGTTCCGCCC
>JAQZBX010029900.1:13954-27154 GCA_029593785.1 Cabassous unicinctus
GGGGGGGGGTGTCTGCCCGAGCAGGCAGGCAGGGCGAGGGGGCTGCAGAGAGCTGTGGGGGCTGGAGGGCAGGAACCCGGGAAATAGTGCTTTTCTTCTTGTCACGGCGTCCCGGCCACTTCCCCAAGCAGGTCCCGAGGGTCGGGCGTGATCGGCGGGGAGGCTTTTCGAGAAACCGCTTTGGCCTCTTCAGGTCTCAACTGCCTCTGAGTAACTAGCCACTTCCTCCTTTGCGGCGCGCCCAGGTCTGAGCACCCTCGGGCGGGGGCGCCCAACCTGTTGATTTATTGGCTGTTCCTTTCAGCACTTGTCGGCTTTGGAGCGTGCGCTCCCCTGTGCTGGAAGTTGAGCTGCTGCCATTTTACCTGACTTGAATTCTACAAGTCGCTGCCTGAGAAGGATTGGTTTCAAACGATGCAATAGTGGATGATCATCTGGAGGAAGCGGGTTAAGATTTCTGTCAGTCTTTTTAATGAGAGGAAACTCCTAAAGATGAATACTATGCTTTAAATGTAGGCCTTCAAATAAAAACAAAACAGAAAACTACAGCTCCTTTACGCGACGGGCAGATAAGAGGGCAAGTCTGTCCCTTGCATTGAGGGTGCCAAGATCACGGACCAATGAACTAGCGCTTGTTCAGCTGCATGTATTTATTGTTGAAACTTTAAACCAAAGCAAACGATGAAATAATATTTGGTGCTGTTTTCATATGACAGTCTTTTTTATTTGTAGCTTAAGGCTGTCTTTTACCCCCTTCTGCCTTGGTTCCTTTCTGTATTCACAGTGCTTTGACCATACATTCTCTTCTTTCTTTAGGAGCTTTTATTGCTCCCTGCTGTTAATTGAATTAAATACCCATGTACCTGACATTCTAGTGTCTCTACAGAATGGTCTCCGTGTGGTGTTCCAACCTTGCGCCCACTGCACCTACTTCCCTATGTCTAGCTATTTACTCTAATCAGTGTTATTTCCGTATTACTAGTGAGAAAAGTAAACTGAGAGTAGCTAGTAAGTGTGGAGTGAATTTTTCTTTTTTTTAACCCTCTGAAGTCGGTCAGGTAGTGACTGAACTTTCACCTGTGATCTGGCTTGGTTTTCAGCTTCCCTGGATTTTATCTTTATTTTACTTTTTAAAAATATTTACAAACACTCTTCTGTCCCCCTTCATCTCTCTTCCTCCATGAACCTCTAATCTGCAATCTATCTCTGCTAATTTTGCTATTTCTAGACTTCTCTTATCAGTGGTATCATACAATTTTTGTTCTTGTGTGTTTTGTTTGTTTCACTGAGCATAATAATGTTTTCAAGTTGCTTCCATGTTTCAGCATGTCTCAACTTCATTTTTCTTATGCTGAAATAATATTCCATAGTGTATATGGACTGTATCTTATTTATCCATTCATTTCTTGATGGACATTTGAGTTGTTTCCAGCTTTTGGCTGTTGTGAATTATGGTACTGTAAACATTGGTGTACAAGTATCTGTGACCCTGTTTTCGTGCTCTTTGGGTATATACCTAGAGGTGGGATTGAGGAACTACCATATTGTTTTGCACAGAGGCTGTGTCATTTTACATTCCTACCAACAATGCGCTAGAGTTACAATTTCTCTGTATTCTTCCACCACTTTTTTTTTTCACAGTAGAAAAATCCACAATTTTATTTATTTACTTTTCAGTAAGTTTAAATCCTTGAGGGGTACACCATCACACGGATTCGGTGTCCAATAGCTTAGCTGGAAGGTTGCTTCGGAATTTAGCACGTACCATGCCACTATTTCCATGGGCACGAGTTACCTTTCCTCAGATTACTCTGGTTTTGTGAGGTTTGCCACCAGGAGTCATAGTGTTGTTTTTTGCTTTGTACACATAAGCACATCTCTTGCCCAAATAGAATTCAGTTTCATCTCGGGCATAAACGCCTTCAGTTTTAAGAAGGGCTGTGTGCTCCCTCTGGTTCCGGAGCCCCCGCTTATAGCCAGCAAAAGTGGCTTTGCACCACAGCCTTCCAGACATATTTGCCGTTTTAGAAGTCCTGTTTCCAGCAGGCCTCAGTTATTTGCTCCCAAACTTCGGCAGCTGGAGCTCACTCACCTCCACAGGTTCCCTCTTCCACCACTTTTTACTTTTCATTTTTAAAACAATAGCCATCCTTGTAGGTATGAAATGGTATCTCATGGTTTTGGAGTGAAATTTTTGAACCCCCTGGTCTGATTGTTGCAAAAAATTTGCTACACTATGTAATGTATTGTCTATACCGGGACATTGTTGAGAGAGAAAGGGATGTTATTAATAATTAAGGCTGGGAGAATAGGTGTAAACTGGGATTATCCTGGGCATACTGGGACATATGATTACCTGAGCTATGCCCATTGTTGAGAAGATGATCCAGAGTATGGAGATGCATTAGCTGGGGAGTTGGGCTTTAGCTTTATGGGGGAAATCAAGTTTCAGAGCAGCAGAGAATATGGCACAGATACTTGGTAAGTAAATGTTTGTTGAATGAATGACTGCAGAAAAGATGTTGCTTAATAACTTTTCAGTTTTTTCTTTCATTCAATAACTATTAGGTTCCTATTACATGTTAGGTACTATACTAGTCCTAGGAGTTCAGTGGTAAGCAAAGTATTTTTTTGTTTATGCCACATCTACTTTTGTCCTCATGGTGTACCATTTCAGTTGGTGTAAATTTTAGTAAGTATTTAGTGAGTATTTGCTCTCTACTCAAACTGGATAGGTGCCTTAGAAATAGAAGACACAGTTTTGGCTCTCTAGCATTCACATTCTGGATAGGGAGGTATGATGTATATAAAAAGTATAGAAAAGAGATCAAGGAGGGTAAACAAGTGAGCAACAGTGCATTGCAGACTGGGTACCCATGACTTATTTGTAGAAAATTCCCTAACTTTAAATGGGCTGAAGACTTCTACTCTCTACTCATGAGTGAACAAGGCCCTGCTCTTCAGTTTTATTGGGCATGTGAGACTAAAATTGCTTATTTCAGCTGGGAAGCTTTGTAACACTTATGAAGAGTTTGATAATCTTTGTTTTTGATATTGTTGGGAGGTAAAAGAAGGAAAAGTGGTGTAGTGGGAAAAGTACAAGGCTAGGAATTAGGTGAACTGGGATCTCAACTCTGTCATTAAATTGCCCCATAGCCACTCATTTACTCATGTGCGCAAACATCTGGGTGTCTTTTATGTGCCAGCCCCTGTGCTAGCCTGGGGATACAACAGTGAACAAAACAGACAAGGTCCCTGTCCACGATTGATTACCTTGATTGAGCAAGTCTCTCAACCTCTGAGGCCTTTTACAGTTTCGTCATCTGAAAAAGGAGGCGGTGGGGATGGATAAACCCTAAGTGTTCTTCTAGCTCTAAAAGTCGATAATTTTTTGGAGGGAGGGGCACTACATTTTGAAAAAAGGAAATGATGCGGAAACCCCTTTTCTTTCAAAATGCCGAAGGAGATGATGGTAGCAGGGAGCTCTCATGGCAGCTGTGGGATGGAGTGTGTTCTTAGGTCAACTGGTGTTCTTTCTTTTCCTCCTTCTTAGATGCTCAGAGGGTAAATGTGGGAGCACAGAGGTTAGGGCTTACATTCACAGTTGGGGTGAAATTTGGTTTTGGGGGCTCAAAAACTTTAGATATTACAATGGCAAACAAAGCTCAGTCGATGAAATCTTTTTTTCTTAGCATTTAAAATTTTCTCCTTCGGGTTTTCTTGGTTATTACATAAGCAGCATTGACACGGAGTTCATGGAAGATACACAAAATATACACAAGGCCAGTACTACAAATCTTTGGTGACTCGGAGGACTTATTCTCCATCGTTTGTTTCATCTCCATGGGCTGCCATTGGCCTTGCACATGTTCCTTATGTTTCATCCTCAGTGCTTGTGTATGACTTGGGCTTTGAGAATTAAATTAAAATAGCTCATATTTTATTATTAGATTCTATTAAAGCTATTTGATCCATCAATAATTGTATCAGTTGCTGAAAGGAGAAAACATTGACAATATCTGAACAAATATCTAGCAGCTATTTTCTCATATGAAGCAAAAATTAAGTTTGCTAAAATAACTTGGAATAAAATAATTTTTTCAATTGTTTTACTTTTGCTGGAAAAATAAGTTTTGAGTAGTTTTAAAAATTTTGATTATATTGCTATTATGTAGTACATTTTAATTTGCATTATATGTAATTTGATACAGTATAATTTACATTAAATTACATTAAAAGTTATTCAGCAAATAGTTTAGGGTTTTTTTTTTTTTTTTTTAGGCGGTACTGGGGATTGAACCTGAGACCTCCTACATGGGAAGCAGGCACTCAACCACTGAGCTACATCCACTCCCCAGTTTAAATTTAATAATAGCGTTAGGATATTTAATTTAACTTATAACTTAGCATTTTTATTTAGTGACTCTGAACCCATCATTGAATAAAAAGAATAAGCTTTATGTTTACATATAATACAGAAATATTTCTCTGTGCTAGTAAAATTTCATGGGGTGCAATTAGGAAATAATGTCTAAAAAGGCTCCTTAGTGGGGTGATAGTGAAAAACTGTTGACAAACACTGGGTTAGGGAAAGAAATGGCTTATTTCATAGATGCTTTCAGGGCCTATCCTTTGTCCCCAGATTTAGATCTAATTCTGATTAAGAAAATTTCTCCTCTAGAAGTTTAGATAACGTTTCAGTAAAATTGAACCTCAGGGTATAAATAGGCTGCAACTTTCTTAGAATTGGATTCATTCTTTCATCCCTCAAATGTCTACATCTCAGATCCTAAGGACTGTTTAGCTAACACTGAAATAAGATGGAATTATTGCCCTGGATGCACACATTGTCTGGCAGGAGACGCAGATAAACAGTAACTAGTTATATCTTTGGGTTGGGGTAGGTTTTAGGTGGGAGGGCCATATACTTTATTGTCCAGCGCAGAGCACAGTGAGAGTAAATGGGGCGCTTTAGTAATTATGCTAGGACAACAACGCAAACAGGGATGTTTGCCCACTCTAGTTTAGGGTGACTTTAAAGAAGGGATGGTATTTGAGTGGGGTCTTGAAGGTGAGCGGGAGTGTGTTTGTTAGAGCAAGTGGGATCGTGCGCAGGCCAGGGTGGAAGCAGAGCCTGGCTGGGTGAGAGCACTCCGTGCTCCGAGGAGGACTCTGCACACAAGTGGAGAGCGGCCGAGGGCCTGAAATGTTGGATCACAAGCTTCACTGTCTGGAATGTCATGCTAAGGAGTCGGATAATCTCTCCTGAGAAATGGGGAACCTGGAAGATTTTTACCTAGGCAATTGTGGTAAGACTTGTTTATTTGCTTTAGGAAGATAAGTCTGGGGAAGCTGATGGAGCCAGATGGTGGAGGAGGCAGCGGGAAGGGCCAGAGGCGACTTGACTGTTGCAACAATTCATGTGGGAGGTGAAAGGACTGGAGTAGAGCAGAGGCTGTGGGACCTGAGAGGAGAGGCCTGATCTGGAGGGTTTTGTGAGGGCATGAGGGAGGACTTCACTTGGTGACTGGTCCCCAGTTTGAGGGTCAGTGGTAATAATTCATTGATAATTCTGGGTTCCTTGTGGGGCTGGGTATTGGTGCTTTTACCTAAGGCAGAAGAATAGGGTGGGGAAGGAATAGGGTGGGGAATAAACCAACATTGTGTGAAATAGCATTGCGTATTTTCTTATTGAGGGAGCACAGGCCATTTATTTGGAGTGTATGAATTTGGGCAAGGTTAAGAAAGGGTGTTTGTAAATTAGTAATGCAGGTTAGTGGGAAGAAAACACAGTGCCAGTTTACTCTCAGCCTCAATTCCAGCTCAGGTTAACAACAGGTGATTTCCCCAAAATGGTCACTCTTGAATCTCTTGAAATCTCATCCATTCTATAACTGCTACTTTCTCAGTGAAACTTTCCCTCATTTTCTCCCCCTATACCTCACCCACATCTTGGTACCCCCTTCCTTTCAAATCCAATAAGGCAGTTATGCTTCTCTAGGCAGGTGTCAGTTCTTCTTGAATTAGCTATTTGCCTTCTCCTCTTAGTGTCCTGCCTCTGGGTTCTGTAACTAATTATCCACAGTATAAATCTGATACTGTGAATTCGGTGCACCCTGATTTCAGCGACACCCTGATTTCCATCTAGCCATCTGTTGACAGCCCCCTGTCCTCCAGTGGCCATCTCAGGTGGAAGCTCCAGAAGTCACTATGTGCTCTCGTCCCAGAAAATAAGGCATGTGAGGCTTTGTGGGAGGGGCTTTCCTCTGTCCAGCCTGCCTTTAGTCACTGTGTGAGAACTCACCTCTTCTGCCCTGTGCTTGGTGGAGCTGGGTTTTCCCTCATCCTCCCATGCTCCTCAACCTACTTGGTTAGGTCATCACCCCTCTCTAAAGGGTTCCTGAGGTGTCAAATGCCTGCAGTTCCCAATCCATTATGCATCTTAAACTCTTCATTTGAAGACTGTAGGAGCATAATAAATGCTTTTTGTTGTGATCTGTGGACATGCCCCCTTGGTGGTGCTGACATATATGTAGGGCCTGCATATTTTAAAATATTTTGTTGAAATGACGCATTATATTTGTTGGGCCTGATTTTAACTAGTAAGCGAGGAGAAGAAGTCAGTCTATTTTAATATGTTGGGTATTGTGCTAGGTGCTGGAGAGGCAAGCACAGTCCTGCCCTCGGTCATGGTCTAGTGGGGATGGGGCAGGTATTTAGGGAAATAGACACAGTAATCTGTGCTGAGACCCATAGAGGAGGGATGCAGGTTAAGCATCTGTGCTTATTGTGTCTCTGAGGTACACAGAGGAGGCATCTCATCAAGGATGATGGTTAGTCAGGGAGGCTTCCTGGAGGAGGCTGTTTCTCTGAGTTTTGCAGGATGGTAGGGGTCAGCCATGCAGAAGGGGATTGGGGATGAGGGAAGCTCTTGAAGTGTGTTCCTGGGTGAGGAAATAGCACGTGTAAGGCATGCAGGTGTGGGAGAGCTTGTGCCCTGGGAGGCTGCAGGGGTGGGAAACGGGGCAAGAAGGCTAGGAAGAGTAGTGCAGGGTCGTTCTTGCCAAGCTGTGGAGATCATGATGTGCATTTAAGGCTTTAAGCTGATTTGCTACATGGTTAGATTAGCATTCTTGGTGGCTCTTTCTCTGGTAGTGCGAGGAGACTGATTGGAAGGAGACAACACTGTAGGTGGGGAGGGAGGTGGTTTTCTGGTGTTTTGTTTTGTTTGTTGAATGAATGTTACAGCCCACTGAAGGCCTACTATATGCAGGGTTGCTAAGTATGCAGGATAATACAGTGGCTAAGACATGGTTTTGACCCTTTGGGTAGCTGGGCAGGAAGGTGTTCCCCAACAGACAACACTAACCTCAAGTGTTGGGGAAATTCAGAGTGTAAGCGGCCTTCGGGCTCTCAGGAGGAGAAGCGAGCGTTCAGCGGGCAGTCAGCAGGAAATCGTGCTGAATGGCCCAGCCTGGGAGTCAGCTGACTTGGTTTCCAGATCAAGTCTTTACTGAAGAGTGGGGTGACTTGGAGCAAGTAGGAATTGAAATGATGATCTATCTGTAACGTAGAAGGTGACATTTGATCTGGACTTCGAGGGGTGGAATTTCAGCAGGCAGCCATGGAGCGGGTCACTCCTTCAACCCCTCCTGGCAGAGGGAGTAGCAGGGGGGAAACCATGCTGGGGCAGGGATGGAGCACGATAGAGGCTGTTTTGGCTGGAGCAGAGGGTATGCGAGAGTCCTGCAGTTAAGGCAGGAGAGCTCCAGTGTATGTGTTCCAGCCAGATTCAGTCCTTCATCAAGAAGTTTGGGCTTGTTTTTTTCTTTTTTGGCAATAGGAGGACATATGTATCTCTCCTTTATGTTTGGAGAATGTTTTTCCTTTTCTCTTCTCTTTTGATTTTTTTTTTTAACAACAGAGTCGAGGATCCAATTGCTTGGTTTCACTTTCCCCTTTCCCAACCCCATTTCAAAGAACAGTTTTAAAGGGATGACTCTGAACTGAAATGTAGTGGGGAGACAGACAGACAAGGTCAGGCATATTGGGTAATTCCATAGGCTTACATGGAATTACAGAACCAACTTCATTCACAGCACTAGTGTGGCCAGTGGGACTGGTCATAGTTTGTCTGAAGGTGAACTTGGTCCTGATTTTCTCTCTTCCTGCTACCTTAGACCGCTTTGTCCTGGAGTCTCTTTCAATGCACGAGTCACAGTCTTAACACTCAGAAGTAAAGGGAAAAATCCTCCTATTTCCCTGTCTTGTTTTTCAGGCCATAGGGGCTGTGATCTGTCTGAGAAGGGGTGGAAAAGACAGGGCAGAGTGGGAGGGTCCTGAAGCAAGCGGGCTCAGGCTTGACTCCAAAACTCTTTCCCAGAAGTGCTCAGGTGCCATCATCGGCCCAAAGTCATCCATCAAGTGCCTGATTGCCCAGAATAGCCACTCACCGCACAGGGCTGTGTTGAGCTTCTGAGGGAGCAGCCAGCTCAGGTGCAAATCCTGGCCTTAGGTTTGCTGTGGTGACCATGGACATGTGAGCTTCTCTCTCTCCATTTGTAAAATGGGGATGGTGATACCTACCCCATAAGGATGGTAATGAAGACAAAATGAGATTACACTTTACAAAGCACCTGGCACATAGCAGTGCTCCTAAAATGCCCCTTCTCTTTTCCCTTTTGCTTTTACCTTAAAGTGTTGCCTCCAGTGTTCATATTGATGTGTTTGATGAAGAATCTGCCACTAATATTTTTGGGGGGTTGGAACGTATTTTTACTTTATTCTTGTGTTAATTGAGAAGAAAATTCCACAGGAGTATATGGCTTAGAAACAGAGGAAGGAAGTGACTGGCCCAAGGTCACTCTGCTTGCTTAGGCACAGAATCAGGGTTAGAAGCCATGTGGCTTAATTCCTAATTCAGTGCCCATTCCACTAGATCTCAGGGCAGAATCCAGAACTGCCCAGTCCCTCCATTTTTGTAAATGAAGTTTTATTGGAACACAGCCACATCCATTTGTTCAGGTATTGCCTGTGGCTCCTTTCACACTACAAAGGCAGAACTGAGGTGGGAACAGATGGTATGGCTCACAAAGCCTTAAATATTACCTATCTGGCCCTTTACAGACTCCGGCATTAGGTGATTTCTAGGGATAGATGTAGATGTAAGTTTGCTTTTAATGTATTATAAGCCTTACGAAATAAATATATTTCTTTAATATTCACACAGGCATCAAAAACTAGGAAAAAATGTCAGTCTGTTTGGCACAGCCCATGAAGTGGTATGGAACAACTTTTGGAGTCTGACAGACATGGGTTTGGATCCCTGTTCACCCATGTACAAGCTATATAATCTTGGGTAAATTACTTAATCTCCCCGTACTAGTCAGCCAAAGGGGTGCTAATGCAAAATACCAGAAATCTGTTGGCTTTTATAAAGGGTATTTATTTGGGGTAGAAGCTTACAGTTAACAGGCCATAAAGCGTAAGTTACTTCCCTCACCAGTCTATTGCCATGTGTTGGGGCAAGATGGCTGCTGACGTTCAGCCTTCCTTTTCCTCTTAAGGCTCCATGGTGAGGTTCTCTAGGCTTTGTATCTCTCCCTGGGGCTTGATTTTATCTGGGCTCAGTTGCTTGTTCTCTCCACAAGGCTAGCTGTAGATTATCAGGCGAACGGCTTGTCTCATTTCTTGGGGCCTTCTCTCCTTCCTCATGACCAAGCTCTTCTGTGTGCTTACTTCCTTGGGCTCCAGCTCAAAAACTCCAAACTTCCTCCTCTGCAGTTTCTCTTCCTACCGACGTGGCCCAATCAAAGCCTTAATCATTATTTAATCAAGTAAAAGTAAAACCTCTGAATCCAATACACTCTAATATGCCCAGAGGAAAAGACCAGCTTACAAACATAATCCAATACTTCTTTTTGGAATTCATCAATAATATCAAACTGCTACACTCCCTAAGTCTCAGCTTCTTCTTCTGTAAAACTGAGATACTAGAACACACTTCCTAGAGTTACTGTAAAGATTAAAGAGCTATAAAGTGCTTAGCACAGGGGACTCAAACCTGGCTCTTAGCAATATTATTACTAAGGCTGCACTATCTGGCTCCTTGACAGTGTTTTTCCAACCCTTTAAGGAACTGGCATTGTATAAAGGTAAGCCCATCCAGGGGCCTGCACAGCGCTTCCTCAGAGGATTTCCTTTGGATAGATTCAGTTACCTCTTAGGCTAGTACCCAGGACTCCAGCTGGGTAAATTCTGCAAGTTTACATACCTTATACCTTTCTTTTCCTGTGTGGGAGAGGGAAAACCACTTACCACAAAAGGTAGTGGTAAATGTGGGCTTTCAAAAGTCCATCTGTTTTAGCTCCATCTAGAACCGAGCAGTGCTGATGCTGATCAATGCGGGAGTTCTCTGCCCGATGTGCACAATGGCCAATTCCTGTGATACTGGGATTTCAAAGGGAGAAGGAGTTTTATTGCCAAGTAGAAAGGAAGGAGAAGAGAAGGCCTATGGGCCTTAAATCTGTCTCCCCAAACTGAAGAAACTCTGAGTGTTTTATAGTATCCAGAGGAGGCCGGTTTAGGATAGTGAGTATAATGGCTCAAGATGATGAAGTTAGTCTAATTACTGAGCCTGTGCAGATTGGGGACATGCCTAGTCACAGAACGCATGTAAGAAAATGACAGCCTTAACGTGATGATGGACATGATTTTTGGTATCATAATGAGGTGTAGGTCACCTGTAGGTTAAGGTTTAAGCTACTGCGCATTGTCAGGTGGGCCAATTTTGGTTAGACTAGCTTTGTCTAGGAAGATAGTTTAGGAATTGGGGTGAGTTAATTCTGGGCTGACTCAAATTCCTTCATTGATAAACAGGGACTGTCTGCATGATCACAAGATTTCAAAGTTGTAAATGAAGATAAAGGGATACAAGAGGGGCCAGGTATGAGTTATCCTGAAGCTTTTGTAGTCACAAGGTAAAGATTATATAGTCATACAATCATTATCAAAGATCAAGGCATCTAGGTTACAGGTCAGTGAGTTTCAGTGGTTTCAGGTATTTACTTTTGGCTATTCTACAATATACTAGAAAATGAAAAGGCATCTTTATAATGATTCAGTAACTATAATCAATTGTTAACTCTTAACTCTTGGTTACAACGCTAATATTTGTCAGCAAGGGAGATGGCAATGTCAATAATATTTTGAAAATGGCATTTTTCCACCAACACATACATGTGTGTTGTAAGGTCTGGTTTCTCCAAACCTTTTGCTGTGTAGTCCCCTGTCTCCCCTGGTGAAAATTGTAACATTCTTACAGGGTTTGCTTCTGGCACCTAAATGTTAATAGGAAATTACAACCTATAAAACCTAACTTTGTTCTCTGTTATATATTATAAGATGTTAAAAGTTAAAGGAGATGACACTGCATGTGAACCCCTGGGCCCTGGAGGGGACTCTCAGTTTCTTGCTCTGCCCCAGAAGTAATGTGCCATGCTAGACTGCTCTCTGTTAAGTACAAGTCCCTTCTCACTTTGCTGCTTAAACTCTTGTCCACAGCCTTTCATTGCCTTCCAGGTAAAATGCAAACACCTTGGTATGGCATATAAGGCATCCAGCACAATGGTTCTCACACTTGAGTGTGCTGAAGAATCACCTTGTTAGAGCAGTGGGTGACTTGTTTAGATGCACGTTCCTGGGGCCCATCACCAGCAATACTTATTCAGTAGCTCTGGGGTGGGTCCCAGGATCTTGCAGTCCTAACATGGACCTTTAACATCAGCCATTCTGAAGTGCTGGTGGTTCCCCTTTCCATCTCCATCTCCCTAAAGGTCAGTCCTTTCTCTCCTTCCAGCTTTTTCCTAAGCTGTTCCCTCATGTAGCCAATTCCTTTTTTATCATTTAAAGCCTTCCTCATGTACCATTCCTCCCGGAAGCCTTTCCAGATACTACCTTCTTCCTTAACCCTCTAGGTGCTCAATAACTGTATATTTAGCATTCCTGGCTGCCTCCAAGAGGACATTGTCCCCTTTTGGCATACATGCTGTGGCATCCAGCAGGAAAGCTGGAATGTAGGCACCCTGGCTTCCAGCAGGAAAGGGTGGCCCTTCACCCCATGAAAAGCAGCAAAGGAACTCCCTTTAGTGTTTTCTGACAACCTGATATTTTTTATCCTCTCAACTAGGAGAAAGAATTTACTCCATGATCCATTTACATTTTCTCCATACATTAAAAAACAACAACATAACAGCTTAAGTGAGGTATAATTTACATACCATAAAACTTACTTTTTATTTTCTAAATAGCTCTGTTGTTTTTACTGATTGCAAAGTTCATACAGGTTCTAAGCAAAGTTTTACAGAATACAGAAAAAAAATTTTTTTTTTAAAGGGAATATTCCTTGTAATCCCCCTTCTCCCTTATCAAACCTCAACATTTTGGCATATATGAATGGTTGGAATTTTACCCACTTGGCTAATTAATATATTTTTTTTATGGTAGCATATATATAACATAAAATTTCCCATTTTAACCACTTTCAAGCATACAATTCAGAGGCATTAATTACATTCATAATATTGTGTTACCATCACCACGATCCATTACCAAAACTTTTCCATCTCCCCAAAAGGAAACCTTGAATCCATTGTGCTTTAGTCCACCCCCGCCCCCCACATTCTCCCTCTCACTCCTGTCTCTGGTACCCTCTAATCTACTTTGTCTCTACTAATTTGCTTATTCTGGATATTTCATATAAGTGGAATCATATATATGTCCTTTTGTATCTGGCTTATTTCACTCAACATGATGTCTTCAAGTTTCATCCATGTTGTAGCATAATATCAGAACTAAATTCCTTTTTATGGCTGAAAAATTCACTTTTTAAGTGTACAATTCAGTGGTTTTTAGAAAATTTATAGAGTTCTTCAGCCAGCACTAATTTAATTATAGAACGTTTCGATCACTCCAAAAAGATCCTTTGTGCCATTTGCTGTCACCACAATATACTTTTATTTTTTATTTTTTTAAATTTTTTAAAGACTTATTTATTTTATTTATTTATCCCCCCCTTGCTGCTTGTGCTGCTGTGTCTATTCGCTGCGTGTCTTCTCTGTGTCTGCTTATCTCCCCCTTGCTGTGAGGTCTTGCCACATCAGCCCATGGCTGCGAGCCGGCCTGCCCTCACAAGGAGGCTCC
>JAQZBX010029901.1:0-27070 GCA_029593785.1 Cabassous unicinctus
TTTTTTTTTTTTTTTTAAGATACTGGGGCCAGGGATTGAACCCCAGACCTCACACGTGTAAAGCTAGTGCTCAACCACTGTGGCACATGTGCTCCCTTGAGTTGTTTTCTTCATTTGTTTGTTTCTGCTTTCTTGTTTGTTTTTAAGAAGACCTAGGGTCAATTTTTTTTTCATTTGCTTGTTGGTTTTTTATTTGCTTTTAAGAAGACTCAGGGTCAGAACCTGGTACTGGTGCAGCAGAAAGAAGACTTCGATGATGAAAAAGCCCAAATTGCACTCAGACAGGTGGAGGAACAAAGTTTTATTATGCGTGGGACCAGAGGAGAATTCAGTCTCCAAATTCTGAGCCCCAAACATCAGCTTTAATGGGGTTATCTAGGTTCTTGTTCATTGGCTAGTGGGTTGCTCAGCAAGCGGACAAATTCCTTAAGCGAGCAGGCATGTGGGGTTTCCAAAAACAAAAAAAGCAAGTTTAACCCATCTTCCTAAAGCAGAGGACCTTGGGCAAATGAGGAGGAGCAGAGCCAAGAAGCCGTTTATCTTTCTGAAGCTGTGGGTTTCAGAGAAAAGGGATGGGGGGGATCAGGGCTGCAGTATTTTCTTCATCAGTACTTCCCCTGTGGAAAGCAGGGGCTCAACTGCTTCAGCCACATCTACTCCCAACAATACATTTTAATATTGACATATAACTTGATCTCTGACTGATTTCTCACAATTTAACCCATAATTTGGAGGCCTGTCAAAATGAGGGATGCCCTCCTGTCTTGGTCAGACTACACTTTGATTCATTAATCTCATTGACTGAGAATTGACTTAGAACTATCAGTGCCCTAGAAGACACCACAAGTAAAAGTGTCTCTTGGTTCTTTATAGTATGTTCTATCAAGTCCCTGCTGACCCCAATTATAGAACTTGCCAACAATGGCATACACAAATGTTTTCTCCATCAGTTATTGAATAAGGAAAAGCCTCAGACTCTGACTTTAGCCCTTAAAGTTGTCTGTTGGTTTCAAAATGTTGTAAAGGGGAGATTTTCCTTACAGCTTCCATGAACCTATCCCAAGTTTTCTTGCACTCAAGAAACAGGAGAGAAAAGAAAAAAACTTTCTTACCCATGGTCATAACATCTAATTATTACACAGAGCACCAGGATTTGTTTTTGGAAGGCCCATGAAGAAACACAATTTATGAAATTAGAACCTTTTATTTGTTCTCTTTCAGGAAATGTGCTGAAGTGAGGAAGTCAGGTATTTTCTTAGTGTATCAGCCTGCTGTGATTAAATCCACACAGGACTGGCTTAAACCATAGGGATTTATTGACTCATGGATTTGAAGCTAGGAGAAGTCCAAAATCAAGGCATCACTAAAGTCTGTTGAAGTCTCATGCTGGCCATCCCTGAGGTTCCTCGGCTTGTGTTCCTGCCTCATGTCACATCGCAAAATGCTTCCTTTCTTCTCCTGGGTTCCGTTGACTCCTGCCTTCCAGTTTCTTTCTTCCTGTAGCTTTCTCTTTTTCAGGCCCAAGTTATCTGAATTAAGATCCACCCTCATTCAGTAGTTCCACATCTTTACCAAAGATAGCATCCTATTTACTAAGTTCATACCCACAGATACTTGAACCAAGTTTAAGAACATGAATTTTCTAGGGTACAAACACCAGTCTACCACAGGCAGGAAGGCTCATGTGTTCTCATCCAAACTAAAGTGCTCAGGGTTTATAAAAGTCAGCAAAATTTATCTGTGCTGAGAAATTTTCAGATGCAGGTACATGCTATGACACACAATGATGTACGCTTCCACAGATAGACACATCACCAATATTTGAGAATATCTCCTCCATTCAGCATTGCTTTCTCCTTTCAAGAGGTAGGCCAATAAGAAAATGGATGAAATAAGGGCTCTAAGAGAAGATAATTAATAATTAAATGTATTTTTAAAACTCCAGTTTAAATAATAGAATAATTGTAAAGAACCTTGATATGCACAGAATAGGGGAAGATTTAAGGTTCTATATACAAGGCAGAAAATAAAAAAGAGAAACAAAAACCCTCAGCAGTAGAGAACTTTTGTGCAAACATTAGACTAAAAGGTCAATAAAATCACCAGCAGGTTTGTAAAGGACCTGAACATAGTAGAAAAAAGTTTATTCTCCCTGAGCAAAATGGCATGAATCTGTTCTGATGGTGTTGGAAATGTTTCATTTAAATCATAAGGGAAGTATCATTATGAACTTTTTAAATTCCCTTTAATGCTCAACATGTGAGTCTACCCCAAACCATAGCTTAGTTCTAGCTATGGATCTGAAAATAAGGTGAGGGATGGTTGCAGGAATGACCTGCCCTAATATTGACATCACAAATCACCTGCTCTCTTTGTCAGAATGGGTCTGGGATCCATTCTGGGTGGGTCTGCCCGTTGTTTTCACTTAACGTTGCAATGCTTACCATCGCTACTAATTTCATTCCATGTTTGATGGGAGGACTAGGAAGAAATAAAAAAATATGATATGTCTTGTCTTATGAGTTCCTGATTTTCAAATGGTCAGACATACCTGTGAAGATGCAGTGCTTTCTTAGCCTCCACAAAGGTCTCAAACGTGAAAAGATTGATACCTGAATGGCTAACCTTGACACCCTCATCACTGAAGAATTCATCATGTTATCACCCATGAGACATCATTATTTCTCCTTCTGGAGATGTTTACAAAAGTCACATTTGAATGGGTAGACTCATATTTTATGAATTAATCTTTAGATGTACTTTGTATCACTTCATAAATACAAAAACACACTATGCCAATTTTTATACTGGGATCAAATTCAGGGCAGTTGTGTTAACACAGGGCAGATAACCTGTGTTAATCTGCTTGTGGAACCTGGACCTATGCATCCCCATGGTCATGTGAGAGACTCTTATTAAATCTCATATTACTGACAGATATCTCTTGTTGATTCTGTTTCCTGAGAGAACCCTGATTAATACAGCATTTATGAAGGTATTCCTGTCTTCATAATCACAAAGCATTTTCTGTAACAGTTTCTTATCACATCCTTAGCTGGAATAGATTTCCCTCCACCTGGTGGTTTTCTTTGCTTCCTTTATGCCCTTTCCTTCCTTCTCTATCTTTTTTATTACTTTTATTATATTGTACATACTCTGAAGACAGAATTAATGTCAGTTTAATCTTGGTATCTCCTGTAGAGATCTGAACAAAATTTTAGGTGTTGAATTAAGGTTTAATGAGGAGATAATAAATGAATAATTAAATAATGATGGTGGGTAGAGGGTTGTAAATCTTATGGTTTTTCACATAAAGAGCACTTTATCTCATAATGACCTAAGATCATTTCTTCTTATCTATTAAGTGCAAAATACAGGGAATCCATCTTTAGATTCTGGGATCTACTTTCAAGATTGGTTTAAATTAAATTAGTTCAAGTGGATGTATCAACAGGGGTTTCCAGGCAGGTTAGTAAGAATTGTGGGAAAAGTTTAAATGACATTAGAGGAAAAGGTTTTGGAGGAAATTTCAAGTTCCTCTCCTTTTACCCTACAAGATCTTGCATCAGTCAGGAGAATGGCAATTGGAAAGATCATGAAAAGAATAATTGCAATTGCAAATTTGAATCCAATGAGTCCCCTTCTCCTCTATGTGACTGAAGCTGGTCACACAGGGAAGGACTGGGCAAGATTTTATCTAGCAGCTCTGCTCTAAGTGATTTCAAGTCAGAATAAAGGAGAACAAGAGCATAAGTCTAAGACAAATTCTCAAATACAAGTTTATCTGTAATCCTGTTAGCAATTTTAATATCTGACTCCTATGTGAGGTCTGCAATTAATTCAGGATCCCAGAGGAGGGTCATTCATTGGCTCCTTTAAACTCCAACAATGAGAAGCCCAGAAATATTCCAAACCTTTAAAGAAATGGTCATCACAATAAATATTATTTCTGCTAAAACAGCTGGCACATCAACTGAGTAACTACCATGTGCTGCTTTGGCCTAGTCAGGGGAACAGCATGAAACAAAATTCCACTCAGATGGATTAGCTAAAAGAATTTAATGAAAAGATAGATAAAGGGGCAAAGTTAAGGAAATAAACCAATGAAGGAGAAGCATTGGAGGTCAATTGCAAAAAAATTTTTTTTTGCAATTTCCACCCCAAGTCCTGTAGGGGTAAAGGCAGTGGATACTTCACCAGAGCCCAGTGAGAGCTGGAATGGGAAGAAGGTCCCTTGCTGCCTTCAAACTCAACATACAACTTGGGCACAGATCTCCTTAGAGGGATGCAATTATT
This sequence comes from Cabassous unicinctus, assembly GCA_029593785.1. Classification (NCBI taxonomy): domain Eukaryota; kingdom Metazoa; phylum Chordata; class Mammalia; order Cingulata; family Chlamyphoridae; genus Cabassous; species Cabassous unicinctus. Next base: position 4,297 of record JAQZBX010029901.1, read on the forward strand.
CTAGGAAATTCATAATTAACCAGGAACAGAATGAGAAAGATATTGAGCAAATCCTCTCTCCTTCCTACCTCTAAAATCCTGTTGGAATCTCCCAATGTCATACTCACCTGGAAATTATCCTAGGGGTTAAACTCCAGGTGCACAAAGCAAGGCAGAGAAGAATAAATCTTGGCTGGAATTAGGAAGCACAAGAGGGGATTCACCAAAACACCTATAATATCCATAAACACACCTATGTATAATTATTTCTATATAAAGTTTAAGGTTCATGGCTCAGAATCAGTAAATACCTAGTCAAAGTTCACCAAAAATTAATTGATCTTTCAATGGTTTTTGCCAACCCCTGGATATTAATGGATGTAACTATGAACCTTATTCTTGAAAAATTGAAATTTTTTGGTTACCATAGCTTCCAAGGGGAGGGGGAGGGAAGAATAGGTGGAACATCGAGCATTTTTAGAGCATTGCAATTATTCTGCATGATTTTGCCATGGTGGCTACAGACCATTATACATTATGTCAAAACCTATAAAAGTATACTATGCAAAGCATAAACCATAATGTAAACTATTGACCATAGTTTGTAGTAATGCTTTAATTTTTGTTCATTCATTGTAACAAATGTACCATACTCATGTATGATGCTGTTAATAGGAGACAATAAATATGAGAAGGGGAGAGAGTGGGGTATATGAGAATTCCCTATATTTTCGATGTGATGTTTCTGCAACCTAGTGCTTCTTTGAGGATAGAGTAAAAAATAAAAAAATAAGACACTGGGGGAATATACAGAAGAAATTATCAGTATACATAAAAGATAACAGATCTTATGGTTATGGAAGGCACAATGCAATAAAAATATTTGGCTTTGTTTTGGGGGAGGTTTTGGATTAGAGAAAAATTAGAGCTATGGCAGAGGAGGACCACTGGTGCAAGGTGTCGGTGGGGGAATGTGTGATGAAGGATGCAACAGGAGCATGCCTCTTTGGAATATGAATTTCTTCATTTGGACATGGGATATTATCTCAGTGGATGGAGATGCACACAATAACCAACAAAATATTAAATTTCAATGCTGGGGAGTCCTGCTATTTTCTCTAATAGGGAGGCAAGAATCTCTAGAGTATAAATTCCTTGCAAAAGAGGACAGACCTATATGCCAGGCCCTTGACATGAATGCTTGTACTTATGAATTTTTTTTTATAAAACTGAACCTTAGCCTATTAATATATATTGCCTAAGAGTTACCTCCTGAAAACCTACTTGTTACTCAAATGTGGCCTTTCTCTACGCCAAACTCAGCATGTAAGCTCACTGCTTTCCGTCCACTGTGGGACATGAATCCTGGTGATTGGTCTCCATGGCACTGAGGGATCTTTACGAAGCACCAACTAGTGATGAATTTGGAAAAAGACCTTGACCAGAAAAGGGAAATATTAAATGCAATTGAGTTTTTATGGCCAAGAGATTTCAAAGTGATTTGGGAAGTCATTACAGAGGTTACTTTTATGCACGTCTCAAGAGGATTACTCTGATGGCCACAGTAAATATTTCCTAACCAGGGATGCTCCTAGGGATCTAGGGACATCTAGGCACCATAGGTAGGGCAGACAATCTCAGGAAATTGGCACCCCATTGGTGAGCCTTACCTTGGAATAAATGACGACCTATCTCCCCAATGTATCAGAGTTACACTCATTTATAATTTTCCTACACATGGTTCCTCTGCCTCTTTAATTGGAACCTGTAATTAGCACTATACCCATTAAATACATGTCTCAGAGAGTTAACTCCTCATCTGTTCATAAGCCCATTGAGTCCTGAACGTCAGAAGAGTTGCAGGCAACACTTACTCTCCAATTAATCAAACTCATCCATGACAACTAACAAAAGGATGATGATGGATAAACTCCCACCCCAAAAAATGGAGTATCTACATTTGTAAGCAAAACATTTCCATCCATCTTCCCCATGAGATCTCAGTCCCCTCTGAATAGGAGCCATGTGGGTATCACCATACCAAAATTTTCAAGATTGAGGAATGAACACATATAATGAGGGAAGGCAAATATGAATTAAAGTAGACTTATTATTATTCTAGTAATGAAAGAACTTGTAACATTGATATAAACAGTGGTCACCAGAGGTTGTGAGGGGAAGGAGAGGGAAGAATAGATGTAACATGTGCATTTTGGGGACATCTGAATTGTTCTGCATGATATTGCAAGGACAGATACAGGCCATTATACATTTTTTCAAAATCTATAAAATTGTACAGTGCAAAGTGTGATCCCAATGTAAACTATAGACCATGGTTAATAGCAATGTTTCAATATTTGTTTTTCACTTATAACAAATGTAATGAAAAATGTTGTTAATGGGAGAAAGTATGGGAAGGGGAGGAGGTGGAGTGTATGGGAATCCCTTATAATTTTGATGTAACTTCTAGACAATTTAAAACTTCTTTAAAAATAAATAAAAAAAGAAACTAATAATTGATCTTTCAATTGTTTTTTTAGAATCCAAAACTTTCTCCTTATACCACACACTATTCCTTTGTCAAAAAATATCAACACTATTAAGTGTAAATTAAAATAAATAATGAATACCATTACCTTAACATTCTTAGGAGATTTAATTCCCTGATGATATTGGAGAGTGGGTAAAAATCACGTCCTCAATGAGTTTGGGATTACCAGAAGATTAAAAGGTAGTTGGTTTACTTAGTGAGAATGACTTCCTGCCAGAAATAATTGAACCATAGAGATTTGGTCCCTAGGTGATAATTTGGTTATAAACACTTCATGACTATGTCTCTGTGAAACCACGCTCCTTTCTCAGGTAGGTTTTAGACATTTTTTCAATTTGGAATCTAGAAATAAATCTTTAAATGGTGAACATGAAACTTAAGCCTGAAATTCATATTCTGATGAATTAATAAATACCTCAACTAAAATGAGTAGCTTATTATGCTCTATTCTCAAAATACAGTTATTTATAAATGTATGATGGAGTGATATTTACTTAATGGAAAAGGAACTAGACATAAGAGAAAATCCATCCCATCTACAATTATTTATTGCCTACAATTAGAAAAGCACTGCTCTAGGTTCTGCTGAAGCTACAAGTATAGATTAGACAAAATCCTTGACACTAAGGATTCCACACTTTGATGATGAATCTTGTCCTAGACTAGACCTGGCTTTTTCACCAAATAAAAATAGTATCTACCTCTTATTAAGTGCTTACCACATGGCATGCATATTTACAAAGTTTTACCTGAATTATCTCCTTGAATGATGGGAGTTGCTATTATGTACCACAATATATGAATGAGGAAATTAGGGAAAGAGATTAATGATTTTTCCAAAGCTACACAGCTAGAAACTAAAGGAGCTGAGATTTTGACCCAGGATTTCTGGTTCCAGAATATATCTCAGTAATTTTTGCACTCTGCTAACTCACAATATCTAAACACTGTTATTTTCTGTTGATTCATGAACAAAAATAATGGTATGTTGTTCAATAATCTTTCTGAAATCTTTTTGAATTAACAATGCTATCTTTTTATTATAAGGATAATATTGCCTAATGTGCTGTACCCACTTCAGGATGAATTGGCTTCTTTTGGGTTAATCTGTCTATCTATCTTTCTTTCTTCCTATCCATCTATCTATCTAATCTGGTTAAAGTTAATTAAAATATATTTCAGGAATATGCCTTCCTTAAACTTCTTTTTTCCCTTTAACTCCATCCATGACTACATGTAAAGCAGGTGGCAGCCTTGTTAAAGTTGAAGACCAGTCTTCTAGGTGCCTTGGGGGACTGAGCAGTGGCAACAAACACCTACATGAGAGTGCTCAAGGGTGAAGGTGAATGTTAGGAGCACATATTCAGGGACAACTCAAAGCCACTTTTGTTCACCTACAACCCTCTATGGCATTCCTCAGTCCTTCTGAGGTTTGCTTTAAGGAATGAGTCTCCACCTCCCTTATCCTAGTATAAATTCAGCTACATTTCACAGTTACAGAGTTAACAGGAAAATTTCTTAATCAGATTTTGCAAAAAAAGTTGCAAATCAGATTTGAAAGTGAGTCATTTCATACTTATGATTTTTACTGTTAGTGAAGAGGAAATTGTATTAAAATCTTACACTGAGGTTTACAGACAATATACATTTTCCTTCTTTAGAAACAGGGTTTTTCTAAATTTGAAAATCAATGGAAAACAGGAATGTTGTCTATTTTCCACTAAAACAGGACCTGCCCTTCTCTCAGTGGCTATGGGTAAGGAAGAAGAAAATGGAGGTCAGTTATGAAATGTTAACTATTTTTAAAACACTCATTTTGTGCTGACTTTATCCCAGGCATTTTTCAAAGCACTCTCCTATGAAAAACCTATTCCTCATTTTACAACTGGAAAAAAAAAATCTAAACTGATTAAATACCTTACCAGTATCAGCAGTTTATTAGCATTATAACTAGAATCCATGTCACTTAATTGGCTTTGGTTTCTTGAAAATCTGAATTTTTAAATATTCAATTATTGACCACTTAGGCATTCAAGAAATTAGACACGTCCCAGCATAATCTAATCTGGTTTATTTATTTTCTAAAGTTTGCAACTAAGCAAAATGTTACTCAATTTTACTCAGAGACTTTGTTGGTGAAAATTGTGAGTATAAGCTCCTTGGGCCATTCAGAGCCTTTGTTCATTTGAGGGAACTCTGAGCACAGAGATAGAGGTCAGGATGTTGGCACTTTAGAAAGCCACTGGCCACGTGCATCTGATCATAAGGGCTGTCCCAAAGGCTGTGCTGAGCATGAGACAGTGCCCAGCTCTAATGAGGGTTGACACATCTCAGGGTTGCATGTGTCAAAATTCACTGAAGACTCCTGCTGACTCTGTGCATCACTTCTAGGCCTGGAATACTATGTGTGCACTATTTCTTACCTCCCAGAGACTCTGGGGAATTGATACCATATTCTTACACATTTGCTTCTAAGCACCTTATCTCCTGAGAATAATCATTTCTTCCTGTTCATCATCTATTTGAACATTTCTAAATTACTATAAGAGGAAGAAGAAAGAGAGGTCAATGAGAATGAAATGGATATAGCCCCATCTATTTTCCTTCCCCTAAAGAGAAAAACATTTGAACACAGATTAGTAGAGGAGTAAACTTTTGTTTATCTGTAGTTCCCTATGGCATAGAGTTTTTATACCCATGAGGACAAAATGGAAATCTTTTTAAGTCTCTTTCTTTTTTACTGCATCTCCTCATTTCCAGTCAATGAGACAACTATACTTACAAGGATTTTAAATCCCTTAAGTCTGCTTCTTAAAAGGTGATTACTTATTATGTCTTCCCTCTTCCTTTCAAACCTGTTGATTATTGACACCTATGCAAGTGTAAATTGACAAAGCGATCTTTCCCCTGCAGTCCTCTTAGAAAAATTTAATTTTATTGCAGTCTATTTCCTCAAAATATGTACATCCATTCCTTTCTGTTTTCAGTAGCAGAGTTGAACCTAAACTAATTTCCCTGAAAATAAGCTTCTCAGAATTTGCTTTCATTTTCTGCACAATCTTCTACAGAACTATTACTTGGTGTGAAGGAACCAATAACTACAAGCATTCTTCTCACCTCACACTTGAATGCATTTTCTACAGTGAAGCTGGAGAATGAGTTCTTACAGTTGTTTCAGGCAATCTAGAGCCCTTTATATTCTTACAAGAATGTAAATGCATGTGCATTTATTTTGATTAAGAATCCATATTTTCATTGGGTTTTTCAAAGAATTCATGGTAATATCAAAATAGAGAAGCTTAAGAACCATTCCTACAATGATTGATGTTAAAATATTTTTTTAATTCTGTCTTTTTCCCTAAAATCATATTTTATCATTAGCATATAATTGATTGGCCTATAAAATTTTTCTAGACTGTCTTTGAATGGCATCCTTATTTAGGATGAGACACTTCCTTTCAGCTTTTCTCCTTTTCTCTCTGTGTGTGTGGGGGGGGGGTTGGGGGAAAGGTGCTCTCCTGCTGCTGCTCTATTCCCCTTGTCAGCCTCTTGGTCCAACACTGTATTCTCTGGTTTGATACCTGTGCAGTTAGATAGGTCCCCAGGCTCAGAAGTTTTATTTAAAACTCTTGAAATTCTTAAAAAGTTTTGAACAAGGTCCCTCCATTTTCATTTTGCACTGGGCTATGTGGATTATGTAGGTGGTGTCAGTTCCAGATTCTATTACTCATAGCTTCCTTTCATCTAGCTGGTTTGTCCTAAGGCTGCTTCACTGGGTGAGCCCCCCTGTGATATTCACTGTGAAACTGGAGGTTGCTTGTTCAGAAAGCATTCACCTTTTACTCTGGTCTGACACAAGCAACCCACCTGCTGCAATTATATTTCTCAGCAAACATGCTTAACATTCATAGCAACTTATTTACTCCTTTCCACTTTCTAGTGCTTCAGTTGATACATCTGTATCCCACCCAAGTCACTTAGCTCATGAATCAAACCTTTTCAGATCCAAAGGCAGTCTTTATGTGACATGCAATGAATGATTCCTATGTCAACAAACGCCTCAAATCCCATTTCTCATCATGTCTTTTATTTTATCTAAAAGTCCAATGTTCTGAGCTTTTACTCTCATTTTTCTCTGTTTTGGGAGCCACATTTTTTTGTTTCTTTGTGTGTTTTGGTTTCCAGAGTTTGCTTTATTTTGCAGTACAGAAATCACTGTAACCATTTTGATAGAGACATCACTGAAGTAGAGGCTTCATCAATTCAATACTGCATTACAGCTTAGTCCATTGAAAAAGCTACACCTGAGAAACAAGATGCTTCTAGTTTTACCTGCTTTATGACAGTTTTTTCCTCCTTTTCTCTCATCAGTTTTATTAGATTAAAACACCACAAGTGAAGAGGAACATGACAATACCTTCTAATGGCACCTTGCTGCTCACAAAAATAAATATGCTCTTTTTGCAGTATTTGCTGCTAAACAATTGTTCAATAGAAGGGGCTACTAACATCTTGCCACTCTTCTCAAGTGAAGATTGTTGATATTTTTAATAGGAAAGTTATAAGAATATAAGAATCAGTCTTTCAATGAAGTGAACTATTTTTATTTTAGGGAAGCTCTTAACTAGAATTTTCTGCATTTTTCTCCATGGACTCCATCCACGCGCACGTGCATGCACACACACAGCCCACCACCAGCTGTTTCCAAAGAATTATCATAAGCAGTGTCTTTGTACCTTTAGGTCATTTTTCCTGGAAGACTTTCCAAGAAATCCTTATTACTTGTTCTCTTCATTTTGATATTTACAAAGTGTAATCTTTCCAGTGAGGTTTTTAACACCCTTTCTCAAAAACTCCAATACCTTTAGTTTTTGCCATAACATTTCCTGCCATTTAAAATAAAATTTATTAACTTACTTGCAAGAACATATGTCTCTGCCCACTAGTATTTGTGAGCTCCAGAGGAGAAATTTTTGAAGTTTTTTTGCTCACTTATGTGCCTAAATGCACAATACCTTGAATATAAATTAATATTTACAAATATTCAGTTTCACATCCACATTGACTTCAGTGAGATGCAGGACACATTATTAAAACCATTTACAAATGGAGAAAAGGTGTGTCTTACTTATAGTTCCTAAGTGATTAATCTGAAGAAATATCATTGCAATCCAGGACCCTCAATTTACCCCTCATGCAAACTTTGCTATTATTTCTAAATATGGTGTTTCCTGATGTGAAAGTACAGATGATCACAGTTTATGGTCAGCTATATCATAGATATATATGAGTATAACAGTAAACCACACAGTAGGAAATGACTATGATTAAGGAGAAGATGAGTGACACAACTCTCATTACATTACACTAGGCAGGATTCCATCCTATACTTGACCCAGTTGTTTCTTATTTTATTTCTCAAAGCCCTCTATGTCCATTTATGGTATTTCTTGGAAAATATCAAGTTTAGGGAGACAATATATTGCAGCTGCACCTAACATAGAAGGTTCTCAAGTAAGTTGACTAAATTGGTGTTTCATATCTTATGCTCATTCAAGTGTGATCATGGCCCAATTACCTTATCTTTCTGTACTTTATTTTTGTCATTTATAAAATAGAAGTCATGATAGAATCTACCATTGAGTATTTTTTAAGGAAAAAATCTTTTATTGCATGCAATAAGCATAGAAATTACAACCTGCTATGTTATTAATGATGTATATACGTCATCGTTAATTATTATGAATTTACTCAACAAATATTCATTAAGTAATTACAGTCCTGGTTAATGCAGACATAGATTCAAATAATCACATCATTCCTGGCTTTCTAAAATGTGTTTGTGATACATTTTAAAGGATATAAGAATTGAGAAGCCTAGAAACAGACTTTAAGTATAATAAAAAGAGCAAAAATAAAAGCAGCTTGAGAGAAAGTAAGAAAGCAATTAGCAAAAGTTTGTTATATGAAGAGCACTAACAAAGAAGAGTTAAGAGTAATACCTCTGGATAAGCACAAGATGTGGTTAATAGCTTAAAAGCTCACTATGAATAACTTCATTTCTTTTTTTACTACCATCTTAATTCATTGCTATTTACCATCTTCAAAACAGTAGGTGTTTACTTCATTTAATTTAAAAATGCTTTGTTCATTATTTGACATATGCCATTTAAACCAAATGATTATGTCTCTCCATAAAATGACTACATTAGAAATTTCTGGATATTTTGTTAAATGTGCAGGTATCAGTATCTTACATATGATATTGTGAAACTAACTATCTGTGAATTTGCTTGAAAACAAATTTCCCAAGAGATTGATTTGCACACTAAGTTTCCCAAAGACCTTGATTCTCCTAAGTTCATAACACCATGCAAAGGTTAAAAGGGATACAGAGCTGAGCAAAACAAGATAGATCATTCATTCTTTCAGACATATGCCACTTTGTCCTTTCTTATTTTTTAATTCAGTAAATAAGTATGTGCTAGGCAGTCATAGTATAATAATGAACTAGACATTGCCCTGACATTTGAAGAATTAATTATTGAGTCATGCAGAGGAGCAATCAGTACAGGTAAATATATGTAGAAGCTAGAAGCATAGAACAAAAAATAAATTCATTGTCTCATGTATGAGGGAAGAAATCAGAAATGCCTCACAAAGGAGAAGACTGTGAACAAGGTCTTGTACATAAATCGACTTTGAGAGGCAAAGAAGATTCCAAGTAGACAGTGAACATTTAGGTCACTTGTATAGGTAAATAGTGTAGTTGCAGGTAGAGGTATAGACTAGGTAGTGGTATAGTTATCAGCACAGCTAACTTATAGGTATAAGTGTACACATAGAAATCTACAAGTAATTTAATACAAAGGAAAATAAAATAATGACTTAGTACCTGTATTAAATCTGTTTATGTTGTATCCAGAAAGATATATCTTTGGATAACATGTGCAGGTTTAGAGAATTTGATTTTGAATCTCATTAACATATATTATACTTATTTGTCTTCTTTTTTCTCTTTGTTTCAAGAGCATAGACTCTCAGGAAATGCTCATTAAACATGGCAGAACAATAACAGAATTCATTCTCCTGGGACTTACAGATCACCCAGAACTCCAGCCTCTCCTCTTTGTGTTGTTTTTGGTTGTTTACCTTGTCATCCTCTTAGGAAACCTGGGCATGATGGTGTTAATCAGAGTGGACTACTACCTCCACACCCCCATGTAATTCTTCCTCACTAACTTAGCATTTGTGGACTTGTGCTACACCTTGAAAGCAACTCCACATATGCTGTCTGCTTTCTTTTCAGAGAGGAAGACCATTTCCTATGCTGGCTGCTTTACACAGTCTTATATTTTCATCGTACTCCACCTTACCAAGCTCTACATGCTGGCATCAATGGCCTATGACTCCTATGTGGCCATATGCAACCCATTGCGCTACAGTGTGAAAATGTCCAGGAGAGTCTGCATCTGCTTAGCCACATTTCCTTATGTCTATAGCTTGTCAGATGGTCTGTTCTAGGCCATCCTGACCTTCTGCTTGTCCATCTGCAGGTCCCAGTCATCAACCACTTCTACTGTGCTGACCCACAGCTCATTAAACTTTCTGGCTCTGATATTTATGTCCAAGAATATGCCATGCTCATATCTGCAGGTTTCAACCTCTCTAATCCCCTCACCATCATGCTGGTGTCTTATGCCTCTATCATTGCCGTCATTCTCTGGATCATATTAAATGAAGGACGGCACAAGGCATTCTCCACCTGTGGTTCCCACATGATGGCTGTCACCCTATTTTATAGGACACTCTTCTGCATGTATATAAGACCACCAAAAGATAAGAATGTTGAGGGAACCAAAATAATAGCTGTTTTCTATACCTTTGTAAGTCCAGTGCTTACTCCCCTGCGGGGCTGTACCAAAGCAGTTCCCAGAATCGGCCTCCGCAGCCCCAGACGCAGGAGATTAGTTAGCCCGGGGACAAGGGAATGAGTGGGGCCTGAGGTTGGGCGCTATGCACTAGGCGCAGAGTGCGGAGCTGCAATACTGTCGAGGGACTGAGCCCTTATACATGGCAGGCGGGGTCCTGTGCACCCCATAGTGTTTTGCAGTGACAGGAAGCTCCTCTGGGTGTGGGCCACCCACTGCTGGGCCGAGGGCACGAACTGGGGACAGAAGTTTTAAACATGGCGTTTTGTTTTTCATTTATGCTTAGGAAGAGTATCTACTTCGTAATTTTCCTTTCTTTTGTAGTGTCTTTGTCAAGGTTTTATTAATAGGATTATCCTGGTTTTATATAATGAATTGAGAAGTGTCTTAACTCCCTGAATTTTCTGAAAGGGTTTGATAAAGAGAGTGCTCTTTCTTCCTTAAATACTTGTTAGAATTTGCCGGTGAAATCATCAGGGTCTGGAGTTTCCTTTAGAGGAAAATTTATTGTGTGAATTCATTTTTAAAATAGATATGGAGTACTTCATATTTCTATTTGTTTGAAGTGTGTTCAGTTAATTTTTGTGGTCTTTCAAAGGAGTTTTTCCATTTAATTTTTGCTGGAAAATGTAGTAGTATAATGGTGTTTATAATATCTCCAATATCTTTTTTAAGACTGTACTATTTTTTCCAAATATCTCTTCCAAATTGTCAATGAGTAATTTGTATTTTCTCTTATTTTTTTCTTACCTTGGTTAGTCTGATAAAAGATTAATAAGTTTACTGTAAATTTTCAAAGAATCAATTTTTGAATTTTGCTTTTTTTCCCATTGTATATGTTTTCATTTTATATGTTTTCTATTTAATAGATTTCCAAACGTACTTCGATATTTATGCTGTCTTCAGGTTTCTTTTATCTTCTTTCTTAGTTTTTCAAAGTGAAAGTTTGGATAATTGATTTTATATTTTTTCTTTTCTAATGTCAATGTTTAAAACTCTACATTTCCCCAAAACACTGTTATAACTACCACTTACTAATTTTGATAGTTTCTTTTTATCATTCAATTTGCATTATTTTCTTATTTCTCTAGTGTCTTCTTTTAAACTCTTGGTTATAAAGAAGCATGTGATTAATTAAAATGTATTTGGGGATTTATAGATATTTTATTGTTATTGATTTCAAAAGTAATTCCATTGTTGACAGAAAATAGGCTCCTTTTGATGTTAATCTTTTAAAATTAATTGAAACTATTTTATGGATCACCAATGGCTTATATCTCTGAATATTCTACATACACTTGAGTGGAATGTGCATTCTTCAGTTTTGGGGTGTTAATTTTGGTATATTAAGTAACTTTTATTAATAGTATTATACAGATAGTGTATGTCCTTACTGATTTATGATCTTCTTGTCCTAAAAGACACTAAATATTAAATATTCCTCTTTATTTCTGGCAATGAAGTTAATTTTGTTTGATATAAATAATTGTGTTTATCTATCTATCTCTATCTATCTATCATTTCTTCCTTTAGTTCTAAGTTTCCATCTGAAGTGAGTGAGTCCTTGCCTGATATGTTCAGAATTAATCAGTTGATACCAGGCTTTGAAAAGAAAAAAAGTTGATTTAGCAAAGGCTAACCCTGTGAAGACAGGCAGAGTTAGTTCGCTCAGATCTGTCTCCTGAGCTGGAAAGGTGAAGGATTAAACAAAGGATGGTGGGGTTAGGAATATTAGGGCTATGGGTGCATTGGTTGTGGCTAGTTTAAATTAATGATTGCAAGTTGGTTATTATCATTGGTCATGCTCACATTCAAGTTTGGAAATGCAATTGGTTATTCTTATTGGCTGATGAGTCCATGTATATTGAGGAGTGAGTTTGTAGCCTGACATCAGACATCTTGCTTTCTCTCAGGTGTGGTATTTTCTTTCTGTGGTTCTTGCCCACCTTGATTACACACAGGATATTTTATGTCTCAGGATCATTTTAAGTTCTGTGCATTCTTCATTACTCTCCATTAGTTTTATGGGGAAAGAAGAAAGCAGGAATTTATCTTTGGGTTAGATAAGCCCATCATTATTTTTAAAAGAGGAAAGTGAAAGTTTAACAAGTTAAGAAGGGATGATTATTTTAGTGGGTTAGTATGTGGCAGTTTCAGTGAATGTGATTTTAACAATTTTATTATTTATTTATTTATCCCACACACCACCACCAGGACCATACCCCGACTGTTGTTTTGTGCTTGCTGTCTGCTCTCTGTGTGTTCTTCTGTGTCTCGCTTGTCTTCCCTTTAGGTGGCACTGGGAACCAATCCTGGGAACTTCTAGAGTGGAAGAGAGGCACTCAATCTCTTGCACAACCTCAGCTTCCTGGTCTGCTTCATCTCTCTCTTATTGTCTCTCCTCTGTGTCTTTTTTTGTTGCATCATCTTGCTGCACCAGCGCCCATGTGGGCCAGCACACCCCTGCACTGGCCAGCAATCTGTGTGGTCCAGCTCTCCACTAAGGCCATCTTGCCCGTGGACCAGCTTGCCTTTCACCAGGAGGCCCATGTCTCTAACCCTGGACTTCCTATATGGCAGATGGGAGCAAAATCCCTTGAGCCACATCCATTACTCTAACTATTCAATTAGGCAAACTTTTCTCCTTGGTTAAAGTTGTTTTAACTCTGAATATCTTTTGGTATGTTAATTAAGGTTGGCCTTGCTGGAGCTATTAAAAACAATAAATTCCTTCCATAAGCTTGTGATAAAAGCCAAGATAGAGGCAGAAAGAGAAATGGAAATTTTTGGAACTATTTTAGGGCAAGAGCTGTTTTACTGCAGTGTGGGTCATGAAAAATGGGTCAGGGTATGCTCCACCAGCCATCACTTCCTCCTTCAATCCAACTCATGCCACATTGATCTTCTAGCTGTTTCTTGAACATGCTCTGTAAATTCTGCCTAGTAGGGCTATTGTGCTTGCTATTCCCTCTGCCTAGTATGCTTTTTCCCCAAAGCATTGAGTAACTCCCTTCATTATTTTGTTTACTTCTCTCTTCTAATTACACCTCCTCTGAAAAGTATTACTTGGACACCTGTCTAAATTAGCTCCATTTCAAATTATTCAGTAATTATGAACCATGCTTTATTTTACATCATATAATTTATCACATCCTACAATTATTATCTATTTTTCTGTTTGTTGTCTATCCTCTCCCATTACAATTTTACCTACATGAGTGCAGGGAATTTATTTGTGCCTTATCTCCAGAACTTGGATGAGAACTCACATCACAGTAGATACTAAGCAAGGTTCAGTTGAATCTATGTATGAATCATGAGGTAACTTTGCCAAATCACTACCTTTGTTATTTCTTGTAGCTTTCTGATGTCACCAGTGGCTTCATGGTCACCTAGTGGTTCAACCTAATTCCTGAAGGGTGAGAGTTCATGCAGCTGTGACAGCAAAGAACACACCAGGTGCTGAGTCAGGCATGAGCTTTATTGGGACTTATGGACAGCAGAGGTTCTCTTTTGGTAGTGGTTTAGATAATGAAGATAGTGACTTGAAAAGAGACAGAAAAATGAGGGATGATATATGCAGTTTCAGAACAAGGACTTTCCGTACAGTATGAGAATAGAGTTTCTGCTAGGGTCACATGAAGCGTACATATGGAGGAAGTTGATTTTTTCACCCAAAAGAAGGACATTTACCAAGGACATTTGCTGCTTTGGGAAGATTACTTTTTATGCAAACATCTATATACTTTCCTCTCTGGGGAGAGCTGTTAACCTTTAACTCATGTCTTTGATTTTGGAGGGGGGAGCCTGGGTCCCCACACAGACAGACATACCTGTGAAGGTGTAGTGCTTTCTTAGGCTCCCCCAAACTCTCAAATGTGGGGAGATTTATACCTGAATGGCTAAATTTGACACCCTCATCCTGAAACATTCATCAATAAATCAACCATAATTCATCATTGTGCCTCCCTTTGGAGGTGTTTACAAAAGTCACATTTGAATGGATAGAATCCTAGTTTATGAGTTAATCATTAGATGTACATAGTATCACTTGGAAAATGAAAAAACACATTATGCCAATTTTTGTACTGGGGTAAAATTCAGGGCAGTTATGAAGGTATTCCTGTCTTTATAATCACAAAGCATTTTCCATAACAGTGGTTTTCACCTCCTCAGCTGGAATAGTTTTCCCTCCACCTGACTGTTTTCTTTGCCTCCCTTATGGCTTTTGCCTCCTTCTCTATCTTTTCTGTTTCTTTTATTATATCATACATGTTCTGAAGACAAAATTATCTGGTTTCATCTGGTTTCTCCTGTAGAGATCGGCACATAATTTTAGATGCTGAATCAATGTTTAGTGAAGATATAGTGAAAGAATAAGTAAACAGTGATGGTGGGAGACAGTTTTAAACCTAATATCTTTTTACATAGATAGAACTTTTTCTCATAACCTCAATATCTCATAATATCATAATCTCATAATCTCATATCTCATAATTTCAATATCTCATAATGACCTAAGGTCATTTTTTCTTATTTCTTATTTCTTAAATTTCTTAAATGGGATCTAGTATCAAGATTGGTTTAAATTAAATTAGTTCATGGGGATGCATCTAGAGGAGTCCCAGGCAGATTAGAAAGGATAGTGGGATAGGTTTAAATTATATCAGAGGCAAAGGTTTTCGAGGATATTTCAAGTTCTTCTCCTTACAACCCCTCCTCCCCATGCCTCTCCCTCAGTCGGGTGAATGGAGATTGGTGAGATCATGAAAAGAGTCATCGTAACTGCACACCGGAACCCAAAATATCCCATTTTCTTCTATATGACTGAGACTGGTCAAATAGAGAAGGACTGAGCAAGAATTTATCCAGCCGCTCTGCTCTCAGTGATTTCAAGTCAGAAGAAAGGAGAATAAGAGCATAAGTGTAAGACATTCTGAAATACAAGTTTATCTGCAATCCTGTTAGCAATTTTAATGTCTGACTCCTATGTGTAGACTGTAATTAATTCAGAGTTCCAGAGGAGGGTCATTCAGTGGCTCCTTTAAACTCCAACAATGGTGAGTCCAGAAATATCCCAAACCTTTATATTTTTGATGTAACATTTATATAATCTAAGACTTCTTTACAAATAGAAAATTAAAACAAGCAAAAACAATAATTGTCATCACAGTAATATTATTATTATTAAAAATATATTTTATTTACTTATTTTTCCCCATCCCCTTGTTGTTTTTACTTGATGTGTCTGTTCATCTTCCTTGTTTCTTTAGGAGGCACTGGGAACTGAACCCTGGACCTCTGATGTAGGAGGGAGGTGCCTATCCATAGCTACCTCTGCTCCTGGTTTTCTGTGTCACTCATGGTTTTTTTCTTGCGTCTCTTGTTGCACCATCTTGTTGTGTTAGCTCTCCCCACTTCCCTGCCATGCTAGCTAGCTGTCTTCTTTAGGAGTCACCAGGAACGGAACCAAAGACCTCTAAAGTGGTAGGTGGGAGCCCAATCTCTTGCTCTACATTCATTTCCCATGCAATTATATTATTATTGCTACTCATAATGCACATTTATTGAGGAGCTAACATGTGCCACTTTGCCCTAGTCATGGACACAGCTACAAACAAAATTTTGCTCAGATGGTTTAGCTGAAAATAGTTTAATGAAAAGACAGACAATGGAACACATTTAAAGAAATCAGGCAATGAAATTGAAGCACCTGGAGGTTAATTGCAAAAAGCAATTTCCACCTCTTGGTCTGAAGGAGAAAAGGCAGTGAATACTTCACTAGAGTCTAGTGAGAGCTGGAATGGGAAGAAGGTCTCTTGCCACCATCATTCCCAACATACAACTTGGCATGAGTTCTCCTTGGAGGGATGTAGTTATTCTAGTAGCTTCATAATGAAGCACAAACAGAATGAGAAAAAAATTATCCTTTCTCCTTCCCATTTCTGAAACCCTGATGGCATCTACCATTGGCAAATTCACCTGGAAACTAGGCACCAAAAGATCCCTTTTTATACAGTCTAGGGGTTAAATTCAAGGTGCACCAGCAAGGAGGAGAAGATTATTCAATAGATCTGCAATGGAATCAGGAGGAACAAGGGAAGAATCACTAAATCAACTTTATTATCAATAAACACACCTGTGTATAATTATTTCTATTAAAAGGTTAAGGTACAAAACTCAGAAACAATAAATGGCTAGTCCAAGTTCACCAAAAATTAATTGATCTTTCAATGGTTTTTCAGAATCCAAAACTTTCTCCTTATACCATATGCTATCCGTTCTTGCAAGTGATAAACCAAAGTACTTAATATTTCCCAAGTCAAAAAATATCATGATACTTAAGTGTAAAGAAAATACCTCACCTTTCATAGGAGATTTAGTTTCCTGATGGATATTGGAAAGAAGGTAAAAATCATGTCCTTAATGATTTTGGGATTAACAGAAGACTAAAAGATAGTAGGTGTTCATAGGAGAGCATCTTTCTTCTAGAAATAATTGAACCATAGGGATTTGGTCCCTCTGTGATAACTTGGTTATAAACACTTCAGGTTCTCCATGATCATGATGTCTCTGGGCAATCACTCTCTGTTATCAGGTAGGATAAGACATATTTTTAGATTTTGGAACCTAGAAATAAATCTTCAACCCATAAACATGAAACAAAAGACTGAAATTCATATTCTGATGAATTAGTACATGTCTCTATTAAAATGAGTAGCTTATCATACTTTATTCTCATACTATGGTTATTTATAAATGAAAAATGGAATGATCTTCACTTAATGGAAAGGGATCTAGACCTAAGAGAAAACCTATTCAAACCACAATTATTTACTGCCTCCAACTGGGAAAGCACTGTTCTAGGTGATGCTGAGGCTATAACTATTGATTAGACAGAATTCTTGACCCTAAGCAGTCACTCATTTTGGTTAAAAGTTTTTCTGTACTAGACCTAACTCTGTCACCCAATAATAATAGTAGCAACAACTTTTTAATTGCTTACCATGGGGCACACATATTTAGAAAATTTTACCTGCATTACCTCACACTCATGGAAGCAGTTGCTGTTATTAACTCTATTATATGGATGAGGAAACTGAGGCAAAGAGGTTATAATTTGTCCAAAGACACACATCTAGAAACTAGAGAGTAGGAATTTCCACCCAGTTATTCTGGTCCAAAATGTTTCCCAGTAATTGTTGCATTCAGCTGACTCTCAATAAGCATTTTCATTCTCTGATAATTCATCAACAAAGATAAGGGCATCGAAGGTATTCAATGATTTTCCTGTTTTCTTCTGATTAGGCAAGGCTACTCTTTTTAGTTATAAGCATAATATTGCATAATGTGCTATAATCATTACATGATGAATTGTCCAATTTTGGTTTCATAATCTATCATCTATCTATCTATCTGTCTATCTAATCTGGCTAATGTTAATTAAAATGTATTTTATGAAGTTGCCTTCACTAAGTTTATTTCTTCTCTTCAACTCTGTCCATGACTACATGTAAAGCAGACAACACCCATGTTAAAGTTGAAGACCTGTCTTCTAGATGCCTTTGGGGACTGAGCAGTGGCAAAGAGCACTTACATGAGAGAGCTCAAGGGTGAAGGTTGATATTAAGACCACAAAGTCTGAAACTCCCTAGAGACAATACTGTC
Source organism: Cabassous unicinctus (assembly GCA_029593785.1). Taxonomy (NCBI): domain Eukaryota; kingdom Metazoa; phylum Chordata; class Mammalia; order Cingulata; family Chlamyphoridae; genus Cabassous; species Cabassous unicinctus. The sequence continues at coordinate 22,426 of JAQZBX010029901.1, forward strand.
CACCTACAAACGCTGCTCTCTGAGGTGCCCTTGATCAAACCATGAGGGTTGTTGTGTTCTGCTTCTTTAAATGAGAGTTATTACCATAAAGTCCTCAGTTCAATAATCTAGAAAAGTCATTTGCTTGCATTACTCATTTCCTCAGAATAAAAATGGAATAAATTGAAATGGAAAATTATTTTAATTTTTATTAATATATCAAAAAAGAGACATTAAAAATACAAAGGAAATCTGCCCAACCTTGGTTTGTGAGTCTAAGTGATGTGAACAAGCTGGCATTTTAGTAAATCATGAGGAATAGACAGTGAACAAGCAGAAAAAACATGAGTTAAGGTCCAACATATTTTGCAATTACTTGATTCTGGCACTAAATGGGTATTTTGTCTGACAATTATGATAAAATTCAGTTGGAACTTAGGAGCTTTAAAAAATATAACACAAATAACTTTTACTCCATTGTCATATTTGACCTGCCTTGCATTTTCTTATCTTATTCAATAGGTCCAAAGTGTTCATGTACAGGTAGGTGTAATACAATGGACAACAGTTTTTGGGTGATAGGTTTCCAAAATACCTTAGAAAATTACCTGTTTCAAAACTTGCCAATGTGATTATTTTAAAAAGTGAGGATAATATTGCCATACCTGATTATGTGTCACTGAAGAAGGATTTAGATTTTTCCTTAAAGGTTTCTTATGCTTACTTTTGTCCTAGCTAAATGTTGGGAGATGCACTTCATGAAACCTTAAGTACCATCTTGAATATTTAGGTAATATCATTCTTATATGACTGTTACCTTTTGCATGGTTTAAGTAATTTAAGTTGAATTCATGTTATAGTGCTTTTATTAAATTACAAGGAAGTAGCCGAGGTAGAGTAACTAGAAGTGCATCATGGTCTGGGGCAATGTTTCTCAACTTTTTTGTTCCATTGTAGTCCCAAAAGGGAAACTTTTTATACATTATTTTTCCATAATCAACACTGCTCCCCCATGAAAATTATATCTACCTATAGATATATAGAAATCTATAAATATCTATCTCTCTCTAGAGAGGTAGAGATAGCTATAGATAGATACATATATACATATGTGAGTTTGTTTGTAGACTGCGTATATTTATACTGGCTTTATACTTAAAAAGAGTAAGATTTAATTCCATCCCCCTGTATCAATTTTAGCCCCTTCAGGCAAAAAAATAATACTCAAAACTGAGGAGATCCTGAGGTGTCTCTTAAAAGTTGGTAAGATTTGGTGATAAGAGGGCCAAATGAGGTGGACAAGAGTGAAGAAAATGGACATACATTGCAAGTTGGAGAAACAGCTTGAAGATGACCTTGTGTTCAGAGATGCAGGAAAGGAGATCCCAATGCTATAAGGATATACTCCATATTTCAGTTCCATTTATGCCTAAGTCCATTCAGCTAGGCATGGCATAGATAACATTCAAGACTAATACTTTAGATACCTCATCCAAAGGTATCCTATAATAAAAGGATTATAAATGCATAAAAAATGCAATGCTTTCATCCAAATATCCAAGGAAACTGGAAATGGACAAATAACATAAAAGGTGCCTGAAAAGGTGACAGTAAATAACAAGACTCCCTTTATATATAAGAAACATTTAATCAATTTAGATGTTTAAAATATAAATCATATGCTTACTTGGCTATTTCTTTATGTCACATATAATCAAAAGTTTGACAGAATATTAAGAAATATCATAAGACAACCTGGTGATAAAGGATAAAAGAGAACAAAGAAATGAATTTTATTTCCTTGCCTTTAGATCCTATAAGAAGCCAAGTAAATACAATGTTAAAGAAAAACTACACACCAGTGACTGAGCTTATTCTCCTGGGATTGACAAATCGAGTTGAGTTGCAACCTGTCCTTTTTGTGGTATTCCTAGCTGTCTATCTTATCACAGTAATTGGCAACATGGCCATGATTTTGTTCATCAGAATTGACCCAAAACTTCACACTCCAATGTACTTTTTCCTCAGTCACCTCTCCTTTGTAGATTTCTGTTACTCCACCACTGTCACTCCTCAGATGCTGGTTAACTTCTTGTCCAAGAGAAAAACCATTTCCTTCACTGGTTGTTTTATACAATTCTACTTTTTCATTGCCCTGGTTGTTATAGATTATTATATGCTTACAGTAATGGCTTACGACCGCTACATGGCCATATGTAAGCCTTTGCTATATGGGAGCAAAATGTCCAAATGTACCTGCGTTTCCCTAGTCGCTGCTCCCTATATTTACGGCTTTGCTAACAGTCTAGTACAGGTCAGCCTGATGCTTCATCTGTCCTGTGGACCCAATGAGATCAAACACTTTTATTGTGCAGACCCACCTCTCTTAGTCCTCGCCTGCTCAGACACCTATGTCAAAGAATTTTCCATGTTTGTTGCTGCTGGCTTCAACCTCACGTGTTCTCTCACCATCATCCTCATCTCTTATATTTTCATCTTCACAGCCATCCTGGGCATCTGCTCAGCTGAGGGGAGGCACAAAGCTTTCTCCACCTGTGGGACCCACCTGATGGCTGTCACCATCTTTTTTGGAACGCTGTTCTGCATGCATTTGAGGCCCCGTTCTGAGACATCTGTAGAACAGAGGAAAATTGTCGCTGTTTTTTTATATCTTTCAGAGTCCTATGTTAAATGCTTTGATTTATAGCCTGAGGAACAAAGATGCTATGGGAAGTTATTCATAAGAAATTGCTTGTTAAATAAGGCACAATTTTTTGGACTCAGGTAAGTAATATATTTTTATTTTCTGACACTTTAGTAAGCATCTTATATTAACAAATAGTGTCATTGAGTAATCTTTGGATTTTTTAATTCACATATGGAAGTTGGAGGAATGTGTCCAATGATTTCTAGTTTATAGTGTTATATCAATGGAATTAAAAAAGCCACCCACTCATATATAGAAATTCAAAGACAAAACCATCAGGTACTGTTATTGTTCTATAAAACCAACAATGAGCAGGTGATTCCACCCTTAGTACTCAAGCTTGTGCAAAGTTAGGGAAGACAGATTTACCACACCTTATGGCAGCATCTTACTTTTGATAGTGCTTAATAATTTCCAAACTATTTTGCAGAAATCTGTCAACCACAGCAGTTGTGTTTTTATTCCTTTATACTGATTATACACCAAGGAAGTCTTTGGGGGTATATCTCAGATTATTTTTCTAAATAATTTCCAGTAAAATGGAATCCCCTTAAGGCTTTTGATCATTGGGGTTTATCTCAGATTATCTCTCTAAATGACTTCCAGTACAATGGACTCTTCATAACACTTTTGAAGGAGATGTCAAAGCCTTCAGAAGATTTCCTTTTTAAGCTTCATGTATCCTCACCAGTACGTGATGCTTCTTCTCAACTCTTTCATCAACACTTCTTTCCCTTAAAAAAAATAGATTCCATTGTGATGTGTTATCTCTCTGTACGTATACATATATGTTTTTATATATTTGATTATATAATAGTTTCATATTTTAATGACAATATCAATTAATCTTGTGAATTTCCTTTTCAGGTCATTTGCCTTGCATATTTTTAAATTTCGTGCTTAAATTGTTTTCTCATTTATTTAAAGAAGTTACATACTTCTTTTTAAATTTGTAATATTTCCTCCATTTTTCTTCCATTTTAATTCAAACATATAAAACTTTTTATACTTGTTCTTTGTTTACATTGTTTAAAATTATTTCCTATTATAAAAATGTTCTATATTTTTCCAATATTTTTAAATTTTTGGTTTTTCATGCTTATGTCTTTATTGTTTCTGGAGTTGTAACTGGTACAAAGCAAAGTCTAATTCTCTTTTTTTGAGGAAAATATTTCCACTTATTGAATAATCCATACTTTTTTCATGACATTTTTAACACAAACTTTGTCACGTATCAAAGTTTGATCAGTTTTTTTCTGTGTTCCTTATTCTAGGCCCAATTTATCGGTCTGCATCATTATAGCCTGTTTTAATATGATGGCTTTATAATAAATCTACTAATCATATCTGGAAATTTGGCACACCAGAGTATTTTTTGAAGGATCTCTGAGAGAAGTTGACTTTACAGTGAACAGAAATGTCTATATTCTCTTGAGACTATCGGTCCATCATTTCTTCATAGGCCCAGGAAACCAGCTCTGTTGACCCAGTTTTAGTGGCTAAGAGAATGAAAAGAAAACAATGCTATTTATAGCCTATATTTAATCCTGAAGTAACCCTCTTTTTTTTATAATCACCTTTGCAAATATTCAGTATATGTTCCTCAACATGCTTTTTTTTCCTTTCTTTCTTTTTTTTTTAAATTGTCTTATTTTTTCTTTTTGGTACAGTTCTATGAATGCCCGCCTCCCCCACTTCCTGCTTGCTGTCTCTGTCCATTCACTGAGTGATTGAGTGACCTTCTGTGTCTGTTTCTTACCTTCTCTTCTCATTTTTCTCTTCCAGGTTTCACCAAGATTTGGACCTATGGACCTCCGATGTGGGAGAGAGGCGCCCTCTCACTTGTGCCACCTCAGTTCCTTGTTTCTGGCCCATCTTGCCCTGACTCTCCCCTGCATTTCTCTTTTGTTGTGTCATCATCTTGCTGCATGGCTGCCAACTCACCTTTTTTTTTTTTTT
>JAQZBX010029902.1:9965-27161 GCA_029593785.1 Cabassous unicinctus
AAAAAAAAAAAAAAAAGTTAGGAATTAGCAAGGGAGAGAGTTACAACTCCACAAAAATAAGAACGATGAGCACTTATAAAAACTATAGGTAAGATAAAAATCTCAATTTTTGCTCATCTAATCCTATTTTATATTTGTCCTGCCACTGATACAGGATATGAAGGACTCTATGATCTGTACAACCTGTTTAAAATAATTAAATTATGAAAGGCTAGAATGCTGTTAAGGAAACTTTGAAGGTCAGGAGATGAGACAGAGATTGTGAATGTTCTCAAGGAGAAAATGCCTGCTCTAAACGTCACACAAGGATTCTAACCCATTCAAATAATCATTTACACCCAACAGAGGAAACTTTTGCTTTGATATATTTCTTCACATATGTGGAATATAGTTCAGCATTACAGATCAAATTGTACCTAATGTACTACCCTGCTATAAGAAAATACTTAGGACTTTGGGTGTTTAGTAGGATAACTATTGTATTTAAAATAATATAGGAAAGGAAGAAAGACAGAAAGAAAATAAGCAAGATGAGCAAATTTGACAATTAATTTGTTTTATGAAAAACGTGTTTAAAATCAAGTAACATCATTTTTCATTCTTCGGAAAGTTACATGCTTATTAAAACAAGAATGATTCTATATTGATGAAAACAATAAACATATGTTGATTGGAAAATAGACTGAATTTTCTCTGTCCCTCAGTTTGGAACCACCAATACTTTAAGTAAATCCAAAATACAGTCCCAATGTGAAATTCTCTTGCATTTCCTCTCAACTATGGAAGTTGTACCAGGCTTACCTGCCAAGAGAGAGAAAAGCAAACTAACACCACAGTTGGGGTCAGTCATTTGTGACTGCAGTTGTCTGAGCTAGTCACTTGATTTATGTTAATGCATTTAATTCTAATAGCAACTTTTGTTTTACATGTGGGAAAACTAAGGCTCAGAGAGATGAACTAATTTGCTAAAGTATTTGAGCCAGGATTCAAACGCAGTCCTCAGACCGTTTTACTGCTTCTAAATTGAAAGAAAAAAAATGTGTTTTTTTTTCCCTTAGAGGAAGAATGCCTTGATTTTCTTTATTATTCTGGATTAGTGGGTGTCTATAAAATGCTGAAAGGTCTCATAAAGGTAAACTTACATCTGGCATGTGGTTCAAAGAGAATTTTCTTAACTAGACAGCAAATTATCCTTAAAAGAGCTGAGAATAGAAACAGAACTTGGATTGCTAATGACTTTCTAGTTAATATTTACTTAAAATTTTTACTTTCATTACAAGTATAAGAGCACAAACAACAACAAAAATCCCATGTCACCATCCAAACGCAACCACTTTGTTAGTATTTTCTTCTAGTCTATTTCCTATGACTGTAAATTCCCAGAGATGTGTTAATACTAAATATACAATTTTGTATAATTTTTCACTAAACTTTATAGCATGAGACTTTTTTTTATCTCTTACTAAAAACTCTTCGTAAAGATAATTTTCGTAGTTGCATATTATTCCATTGTGCATGTGAAGCAGTCACTTTTAAAATCAAATACTATGACCCATGTTTAGAACTATTAGGGAAATACAAAGTGCAATAAGAGTCAATATTTTATTTCAGTGAAAACTGTTCTAAAAAATAATTAAATTGCTTCAAATTTAAGCAGCTTACAAAATGGTGTAAATTTGTAGCAAACCTCTTTGATCAGGATATGTATCTTTTATCTAAAATTTCAGAGAAAATTTTGATCCAATTCTTTAAACTTTATTGTAATTTGTGAGAGGGCATTGCTCACCTCTATCACTTCTTATTTAAAAGGAAATTTTTTAGGAGGTGGAAGGGATTGAACCCAGGACCTAGGTGTGAAGTGCACACTCAACCACTGACCTACATCCCCTCTGCTCTCTATCACTTCTTAAGATGTATTTAGTAGGGAGGATCTTTATTCTCTGCTCTTTGGCTGGATTAAGGGAAGAGGGAAGAATTGAGTGATTATGGAAAATAGCAAACATCTCTTTTCTTGACTTTCAATCAGTAAACATTTTATCCAGCAACACCTGAAGCATTAGGACCTACTGCACATGTATATAGTTCTACCTATAATCTGGCATTTCCTTACCTGGCTAATGAGAGCAGCCACATATTAGGTGTTTGTAATAAATGTCTGCAAGTAGAGTCTTCTTTAGAATGGGCCAGTAACAAAATAAGTTCTCAGTAACTGTTATGTATCATTGCTATTTGTGACGATAGAGTGGTTGCTAAAGTAAGCCTGGTTTAGAGGTTAAGAGCATGGATTCTGGAGTCAGACAGCCTGAGGTCAAATTCTGGCTCTGCCACTTAGGTGTTGTGCAAAATCGAGCAAGTTATTCAACCTCTGACTTATTTCCTCACCTGTAATGTGAACATAATAAAAATTACCTACTTCACAGGGCTCCTATGAGGCTTAAATGGATTAATATGTGTAAAGCATTTAGAATAGTGCCTGGCACACTGCAAATGCTCAATACATGTCAGCTGTTATTAGTGCTATTATTATGTCCTTATCTTTCATCTGGTAACAAAGGAAAGATTTCCTTACCCACATTTATACTAGCACTTCTGAAGTGCTCTTTCCAGATTAAAGCCTGATCCATAATGTAATGCCTTTGAAAGCATTGCGTCTAGATCTCTTGGGAAGGACACCTGTTGCTTTAGCGCATTACCTATGACAGGTGTCTATTTTAGATGTTTATTCTGAGATTATTCTTCTGTCCAGTTGCTAATTTGATTATTTGCAATATGATTTGAGCTGTTGGAACTCTCTGTAATGATGCTGAGATATCCCCTAATTCTATAGCTACCTCCAGCAGACATATGCTTGCCCCAATCTCTATTTAGAGGGAAAGAGGAAAACATGAGCTGAGGAAATGATTATACTAGTCTGATTGTTATGGGGTGTGATGGCTAATTTCATGTGTCAACTTGTCTAGGATAGGGTATCCAGTTGTTTGGTCAAGCAAGCAATGGCCTGATTGTTACTGTGAGAGTATTTCATAGATTGATTTGTATCTACAGTCAGTTGATTCATTTACAGTTGATTGCATCTACAGTCAACAGAGGAGACTGCCTTTGGCAATGAGAGGAGTATCCTCATCCAATTCGTTGGATATCTTAAAGCCAGAACTGAGGATTTCAGAAGTCAGAAAGAAGAATTTCTCTCTCTACTTCAGCCAGCCAGCTTGTCCTGGGAAATTTAACATCACTATCATTGGAGTTTCCAACTTGTGGTCTGCTCTACAGAATTCAGACTTGCCAGCCCCCATGGGGAAAGTGGGATACAAGTTGGCAATGTAGATTGGCCCTGGATGATAGAGGGCCTTGACTGCTTGGGTGAGCCTTTGAACTTTCAAAAGAACCTAGAGTATGAGCCACCAGTCTGTTTATACAAGTCTCCCAATCTTCAATTTGATTCATTTGCTTTTCAGTTGGAGTATGTAAGGAGGGCATCATTTTTGCATTTCCACTAATAACCTGGTAGCCTAGTCATTGTGGAAGCTATTTTTCTGGAGGGTGGGGAATAGTTCTTCTCACAATCATCAAAGCATTGTATGCAGCTGGCTGCCTCTTCTGTTCCTGTTGTGTTGGTCTTAGATACCAAAGTTTTTTGTGTGATATTTCTGAGCTTTGGAAGCTCAAAAAACTGAGATTTCACTGTTAAGAGAAGCATGGTTATGTGAATTATCATTATAGAAGCATGATTATGCAAATTATCATTCTGTAATTCCCTGACTATAATAAAATGTTTCTGTTGTGAATAGTTGTTTGTTAGGCTATACTACATACACATGCAAAACAGATGCTCTATAGTTCCTAAGTAATCAGAATCTCCAGAGTCACACACAGCAGGAAGTGGCCACCTTAGTCTAAAAGGTTAATTCTTTTATCAGCTAAAGAAGTTCTCAAGCATCTTCCAGAACAGAAATGCCTATGTAACCAGGCTGCTGGATAATGAGGGGGAACATTTCCATTAATATCATAGTGTGGGAACTGCAAGGCAGTTCCAATGGGGTTAAAGGGTGAGAACAAGAGCCAGAAGGAAGTAGTTAATCGAAAATCTATCTAATTTTTATTGTTTTGCAACAAATTCTGTGGAGGTTTTGTGTACCGCTCCTAACAGAAAGTGGCAGAAATTAACATTACCCAGCTCTGGATTTCCATATTTTGTTCATGCCCTCATTTTAGCACTTCCATAGAACGATGTAATTAATTGATTTATATCCGGTTTCCCTGCTCATCTTTGACCCTGGGGAAGGGCCCCTAACCTCTGTCCCCAGCTCCTGACATAGTTATGGCACATAGTATGTGCTCAATAAGTGTTTAATTCTTGTTGAATGATTCCGTGTTTGTATAAGCCGGTGTAAAGTAAATAGATGATTGCTACCAAACAGCGCTGCTTATGAGGAACCAAACCTCATTAGAGAGAGTCAGGCTTAGACAGTGAGCGTTCCACAGAGGCATGGTCAGCCATGGCTGGAAGGTGACACTTGATCTATTCTCTGTGGCCAAGAAGCAGATCCGTCAGGTAATGCCCACGAATTATGGTATGCAGCACTTTTAGTGACGAGTACATACAACTGATGTAAAACGATTGATGGATGCTGTCTCAGTGCTCACTGACGCAGTCTTAGCAGTGGAACTTAGGTGGATCAGGGCTCCTCTTCCCAGGGAGACTGATTTCCTTCTCCAGGTAGCAAAGAGGCAGCAGTCAGAGCCGAAAGCAGCGGCGGCTTTGTCCCGTATCCAGAGTTCCTGGGGCCACTGCACTGGAGTGGCAGGGTGGATCTCTGCTCTGACTGGGCTGGGATTGCTTGGGGAAGCCCACGTGTCAACTCTTTCAGTTGTGCTTGTCTCATCTCTCTCCTTCCATTCCATATTTACTTTCTGACCCAGACCTTCCTTGGGTCACGTCCTACTCCATGGCCTGATAATAGATACTCCATCTCTAGCTGGGACCTTGTAGGGAAACTGCCTTAGGCAATGATAGCCAAAGGAAAGGGAACTCACCGTTCTAGGGTGCTCTAACAGACTACAAGCTAAATTCTCTCAAATATTTCCACTAATTTCCATTTCCATTGCCAGCTCTAGTCCCAACCCTATGTTGGATACCCACCACTGGCTACTAACTAGTCTACCCAAATATACTTATACCTTTCTGCAAATCATATCAGTCAGGATGATCTCAAAATGCAAATATGATTATGTCACCACCAACACCTTCCCCCCTTCAATGCTTAACATTCTTCAAGGTTTCCCAATCTCTTAGGATAAAATGCAAAATCCTCACTCTGCTGCCCCAAGCCCTGCCTGGTCTACAGCCTGCACACCTCACCAGCCTCCAACACTTTTCTATTCCCTGGTCTTTGCTCATTCCCTCTGGTGCCATATGGTCCTTCACCACAGGACCTTTGCACATACAGCTCCTTTTCCCTGAATTGTTTTCCTCAGTCTTTGCCTAATTAATAACTCATCCTTTAGCACTCAGCTCTGCTGCCTCTTCCCCAGTTAAGACTCTCAAGTTTAATTATGCTTCCATAAGTTCCTTCTTTTGGCTCTTCAAAGCACATATCTCAGTTTATAACTGCACATTTATCTGTGTGATTATTGGATTGCTGTCTATCTCCTCTTCACACTCTAAATTTCATAAGCGCAGAGATTATGTCTGTTTCTGTATCCTTAGTGACTAGCACAATGACTGGCATACAGTAGTTGCTCAATAAATACCTCTTTACTAAATGAACAAATGGCAACTATCATCATAGCTAACTGAGGCTGACTTCCAGACTCACTTCTAAATTATTTATAAAGCATTCAATCCTCACAACAGCCATTGGTTTGTATTTACTATTGTTACCCATTTTATAGATGAGAAAATGGAACAGAGAGGTTAAGAATGCTCAACCTTACCCAGGAAATGGCAGCAATAGCATTTGTATCCAGGCAACCTGGTCCCAGCACCCATTCTCTGTGCTGGTCTGCCAAATTACATCATTGGGTGAGGAGCTTTTGATATGTTTTATATTTAATCCTCACATCAACCTTATGAACTAAGTATTGCCATCTCCATTTTACAGATGAGTAAACTGCAGCTTAGGAGTTTAAATAACTTACCTAAGATCATGAGCCTGGCAAGTGGTGAAGCCAAATTTTGAATTCAGTTTCCTCTGATTCTAAAGACTTTCCTTTGTTGCTGTCCTTTTTTTGGGTGTGTTACAACAGACTGAATGAAAAATTCTGGTCTAGCAAAAAAAGTAGAAAGACATTCATTATGATAATACTGAAAATAACTAACATTAGTGAGCACTTGCTACGCTTAGGTGCCATGTGACATTTATTTATAGAGATTGCTGCATTGAATCCTGACAAGGACCCTGTGAAGGAGAAGCACCCCAATACTTTTAGGAGCTGGGAGAAATTGGACAGTATGAGCCCAGGGAACAATTATTCCCCAAACGAAAAGAAGATTAAAAAAAACAAAACAAAAAACTAGAATGGATTACTACTCATGTGGCTTGGAGCTGGTGACAAAATGCACTTTTGAAGTTCACCTGAGTTTGCAGAGTGAAATAGCAGTAAGGGACATTCAAGCAGGAAAAAAAGCATATGATTTATGTGTTTTCCTCTTCTCATTTAAACAAAGCAGACACTGATCAGGTTGGAAACCACGCAGGAAAACCCTGGTCTGAAAATGTCATTTCATTCCAGTCTCTTTAGTGTTATGCAGTGTGCTTGCAAGATATGCTGAAATGGAAATTTAATGCTACTGTATTCTGAGATGTATATACATGGTGTTTGCTTTGTCCATGCATGTACCTTCTGTTTCTTACTAAATAAGCTATATATTCATTGTTGTGAATTCAGTTGAAGACTGACATGCTGCCACTGAAAAAATGAAGCAAGATTTTATCAGAGTAAAATGTGCAAACTAGAAAATCAAAACTCAGAAGAGAGTACTGATATCTGTGCATAAAGAAGCATTTTTCATAGTTTGCTTTACTACGGTTCTTAAGGAGCCTATGACATTTATATTTGTGTACATTATTTCTCACTGAAAATCTAGTGAATGCTTATTTAATACCTTCAGATAAGGGTGAGGTTTGACTGAGGACTTGATTCTTCCAGAAAAGCCAAGAATAATAAGAAAAACCCAAATGCATCAAATTATGGCTTGCATTGATTGCAAATCCCTTTCCCCCACCAAAAGAAGGTTTCTGGCTGTTTGCAACTCTAGTATCAAGAGAGTGATTTGTTCAGAGCTGTCATTTGTGGGTATTTACCTCCAAATTATGGGCTACAAATACTTCCGGACATGAATGGAAATATTCTTCTTTTCAGAAACACATTTATGTTGTATATGTGCTATGAAACACGCGTATTGTCCTACAAATTCTTTCTTTTCTTCCATTAACCTCTTTCCTTTGCTTAAGAATTATCTAGAAAGATATGAAACAACTAGATTTTATATTAAAATGGTGGGATTTTCCTTTTTTTCAGAGTTCATTGAAAGGCTTTTTTTTTTTTCACACGGAAAGATATACCTTTGGGCTTTACATGGATGATAAACAGCCCGTGGATTATACAAACATAACTGAATTTCCATTATCCATCCCCGGCAAATTACAGCCTGCCAATAGAACTGCCACTGCAGAGAGCAGGCATTTGATTTTAAACTGTCTTATTTTTCTTAAATCCTTAAAACAAGGCAATGATTCTTCATATTCAGTAGAAATAGAAAATGCTCAGGCTTAATGCACCGAAGGAAAATTGCAACCTCGTTCTTCTCCCTGCCCCCCGCCCCCTTTTGTTTTATGATGACCCTTTACTGCATTGCAGTCCTGCAAAGCTTCCCGGGAGCTGGAAACAGGCTGTGGATGGAACTGCATGCCAAGCAAGCCGCCTCTTTTATAGCCAAACCACAGAGCCTTGCTGGAGGTCATCTTTTACATTGTATTTCGATTTTATAGAGCTGCTTTCGATAAGGAGAATACAGAGGCATTGATGAGATGTGTGCCGCATGACAGTTTTATGAGAAGAAAAGAAAAACCCAAGGGTTATTCCCTTATCTCCCAGTCTCATTAAATGCTGCAATTTGGGAAGAGGTGCTGGGAGAAGGGAGACTGCTCATTCCTGTGTAGATACACAAAACCATTTTGGCCTGATTAATTTGATTAATGTTCCTTGAAAAAAGTATTTAATTAAAGAGAGAGAATGTGTTAGTTGCCCTGGGCTCGCTTGCTCTCGCTCTCTCTCAACTTTTTATTTTGAAATAATTTTGGAATTTGAAGTACATTTACTTGGTCCCTTTTTGACAAAGTTTATTTGCTTGGGTCTTTGGGGCTGTGGGGTAGGATGGGTGGGATGTTTCCCTGGTTGGACCCCAGCGGGAGGAGATACTGTTTTACTCACCTCCTTTTATTCCCCGGGGGAGGGAAGGGTCCCTGCACTAGCGTTACGGGGATGGCCGGATACCCCACATCCAACACTGGACGTGTGAGAAGGACAGCGTTTATTAGTCACATGTAGTCACAGCCTGGGGGAGGACACTGCCCACCATGCAGGGCCATATGGGAGCTATACCTGGGGAATAACCAGGGCCTTTAGGAGGCAGGTTTTGTAGTGACAAGCAGATGGGGTGCCTCCTGCTTCCTGGGGGAGGATGGGATTGGCTTGTTTGAGAAATTCTGTGGGCTGGCAGGGAACTGAACCCCACTGCTCTGGGCTAGGCAGGACTGCACCTGGTCCCCTTGATAAGGAGGGTTGTTTGATGAGAGGACATTATCGGTGGGAGCAGAGTGGGGTTGGGGGAACTTGAGGTTAGGCCCAATGAGACCCTCCTGACTTTACCAGATGTCAAGGCAGCATGTAATATCAGACCAGAATTTTTAGTCTTGCACCCCAGGCACTTAATCTCACACTTTCCAGGTTACTGAAGGAGGAGAGGCTTGTCCTGCTCCTGAGGAATGTTGCTGGGAATGACTTTGTCCAGCCAGCCCAGCAAACTCCTCTCACTGTGGTGAGGGCATTTGGCTGCAGTGGGAGCTGGTGACAGAGGAGCCAGTGGCATCGGTGGTGGGATTCTAAAGCAGTCACTTTACTCTCAAAGCCTCAGCTTTGTAGCTTGAATAATAAAACCTACCCCCCCCCCCGATTGTTGTGAAAATTAAATGGGATAAAACTTGTGAAATACTTTCTATCACAGAATGGTCATTCCAAATAAGAGCTTTTTGTTGTTTTAGGAAATGGATATTTCCACCACCCTCCCCATACTTGCCCCAAATGTATCTGAACCTCCTGAGCAGGCTGGCCCTGTACCTTAGTTAGCCAGGGCTGTTGTGACAAATGCCACGCACTGCTTGATTTAACCACAGGGTTTTATTGGCTCACAGTTTTGGAGGCTAGAAGTCCAAATTCAAGATCTCAACAGGCCATGCTTTCCTCTCGAGTCTGTAGGATTCAGGTGCTGGTTTGTCCCAAGCCTTGGAGTTCCTTGACTGGCATCTCTGCCTCCATCACATGGAAATGATCTTGCACCTTGGGCTCCTCCTGAGGCTTTCTCTGACTGGACTGTGTCTGAATTCCCTTTGCCGTATCAGACTTCCAACCACATATGGATTAAGGCCCTCACGGATTCAATTTGGCCTCCTCTACATAGGAACTTTGACGATCCTATTCACAAATGAGTCTACATCTTAACTCTTAACTAATAATAGCATTTTCAAAGATCCTATTTACAAATGAGTTTGCATGCCAGGAATGTTGATCAAGACTTGAACATGTCTTTTTGGGGGGCATGGTTCAATCCCCAACACCTGGCCTTTTCAAATTCTTCTTTCTAGCCATAATCAGAAGGGTAAATCAAATATTTGGCTTGTTTTCTGTCCTTCCTACTAGGTGCAAACTCCCAGAGGGAAACTGCTATATTCCTTTGCTTGTCCCTGTTTCCTTGCAGTCCAGTGCCAAGCATATAGTGGGCACACAGCAAATACTTGTTGAACAAACAATGAAGTAGGCTCAGAAATTTCATGAGTGGACTGATTGAGTATAACGCTGCTTCTTTTGTTCCGCTACTTCTCCCTTCCTGTAAGGGCTGAGGAAGAAGGCTACCCTCCTGGGCATTGTGAAGGTGTGGAGATGGTTTGGGCAAGTGTGTGTTTTAGTCTGGAATAGTCTAATGATTTTACATTTCACTAAAATAGTCCCCGGTTCTATTATAGGCAAATGGGTTTGATTTTCTTAGCACCTGCATTCCTTTGAGGCCAGCAGACCAAATGCCTTTACTAAGTCATTTGGTTTTAAAAAATTTCTTCAAGGAATGACACATTTTAGTGTTTTATATTTGTTCATTGAAACCAGGCCTTTAGCTAGAAATGCTTGCTTGTTCCATTGCTGACCTCTCATTTGAAGCTGATTCAAGTACAGCCTCGATTGTTTTTAGAAGGCTGCAATTAACCTCAAAATGTGAATGTGAGAAGAAAATGATACAAGTGTTCATTTTATTTCAATGCATACCCAGAACTTCTGGGGACTGTATATAGTACATTGATGAATGGATGGATTAAAAAGCTATTGATTTCTCTGATATTAAGATATGTTATTGATGTTGAACTCTTAATAAAGTATGCAATTTTTATTAACTGTGGAATTACTGCGATGTTTTGAAAGTCATTCTTTATTCTGTCTTTCACTGATTCTGTGTGATCATACAGAAAGCTTTGCCATTTTTATATCTGAATATATAAAACTAAGATATCATACAGACTTTTTAGCAGCCTCTTTGAAGGTCTATAGAGCAAAAATGAAATCTTTTCTATGAAATGGTTTTTGATGAGCAAATATAAAAGCTGATATATATGTTTTACACAGGGATGTATATATAAAATGTCTTTTAAGAACTTTCAACAAAGAGAGTTCTTTTCCTTCTTCATTAGAGTTATCCATACAAAATAACACCTGTAACATATATTAGATATTATTAAGTATAATAATAAACAAGCAGTCAACATGGATAAATCTCAAAAAGTCCAGTTTTAAAAATGAACATTTCATAGGATCCTATGAGCCAGGTGGCAATTGCCACTTCATTTTAAATTTAAAATATCGGCAAATGATTGATGTGTAGTTCATAGGACCCAGAAATAAGGCTTGGTAGGGTCGCATTCTGCATTGGTTGGTGGGTGATTGGTCACCCTTCTAGACAACCTTAGGCACAGAGTGGACACCACTGTCAATGTGGTCACTCAGTTCAGCGACCAGGAAGGCTATATCTCTATATAGACCTGGAAGTTGTTTTTTTTTTTTTTTCAAACTCAGGTTTAGGATGATCAAGGTATTAACTGAGGACGACGGACTCAATGTTGTGGAATGTGAGTTGGCATATGGTTTATAATGCTGTTGGGTTAAACTCAATTATATTAAACGAATATATCAAATGCTGTATCAGGGGATTCAGATATTAATTTTTGGCCCTTTCTGACTAGGAATTGATGAATTGTAATTTTGTATCACTAATCACCATGGAAATTGTTTCTTTTCTGGTCTGGTTCTAATTTTTCCTGTTAGTTGTGTAGGTTTTCCTTAGCCTCTTCTTGCTGTGCTATTCTGTTCTTGTCCTATCCATTTGTGCTGGAGACAAATAACCTCCTGTTATCAGAACCCTTTTTACTAATTGCAGAGAATTTTCATTATCTGTACCTGCAGTTAGTCAAAGTTTAGATTTGATCTCTTTGGACTCCATCATTTGTATTGCTTCTGTGGGTTGTTTCCTTTAAAATGCTAGAAACTCCTTGCATGGTATTATTTGACAATAACTTTTCTGCCTATTGTCCCAGTTCTGCATTTTTCCATTTCCATCTGAGGCATTCTGTTGTTCACCTCTGTGCTAAAGTGGGGTCAAGGTTTTAATAGAAACAGTAATTTTCAGATTGGGTTTGAGCTGGCAATGGGTTTCCTCACTGGGCAGACATGTAGACACCATTACAATTTAGTATAATGGGATTTCACTATTTATTAAGGGATTACATAACATGTCTACCAGTCACAAAGTCTTCAACATTCTCATGAGTGAAGATATATATTGGTTCTGTATGTGACATTTTCACAAAAGTAATATTCTGCTTTGTTCTGTGAATATACATCAAAAAATAACATGTAGTTTTAAAATGCTTTTTGGTTTTGGAGAATTTTGTTTTAGAAATAACTGTTTTCCCCACCTTTTTATGATTGAAAATAGATATTGACGTACAGAGGCCTTCCAGGCAGGAGCCTGAGTGAGAACACAAGTAGGATGTGCTCATGTTGGACTCGTAACCCCTTTCCCTCAGTGTGGTCTCTAGAGCTATAAAATAGGCCTAATGTCATAAGTCAATTGAGAACACATGTTCTCTGTTAATTGAATATTTATGAATAGACTCCAAATAAAATGTTAGAAGTTTTTCTTCTCCAATTGCCCATCTTAAACTGAAATTCAAAGGACAGTGTTTTCAGCACTTTTTGTTTTGAAATAATTT
This sequence comes from Cabassous unicinctus, assembly GCA_029593785.1. Taxonomy (NCBI): domain Eukaryota; kingdom Metazoa; phylum Chordata; class Mammalia; order Cingulata; family Chlamyphoridae; genus Cabassous; species Cabassous unicinctus. The sequence goes on from JAQZBX010029902.1 coordinate 22,499, forward strand.
AGATTTACAGAAGACTTGCAAAGGTAGTACCGAGAGTTTCTGTACACCCTTCGCTCTGTGTCTGTTAACATCTTACACAGCCATGGAACGTTTATTAAACTAAGAAACTAACATTGGTATGATACTGTGACTTAAACTACAGACTTTATTTAGATTTCACAAATCTTTCCACTTGGAAAGGACAGGTTTTTAAGTCATTTTTATTTATAGAGTACAGAAATAATTTTATTTTAAAAAGCTCAATCAGGTTAAACCTTTAAGGGAATCTGCAGGCTAAAGTAGATAAATTTGGGGAGAGTTTCCTAGGAAAAATTAATGAGCATCTTAAATACTTCTTTAAGATGAAAACATTGAAAAAATTCAGCATCCAAATTTTGGTGTACAGAAATCAGTTGTTTTGACTGACTTGTATAAAGAATATAGTGGGCTTTATATTGATCTTTCTTTCAAGTGACTGAAAAGAGATTTCTATAACCTTTTCTCCTATCTTTCCCTTCATGCTGCAATCTTTAAATTCAGTGGCTCCCTCACAAGATTTTTCCTATAAGCATAATTAATTTTGCACATTATTGAGAATGCTCCCAGTTTTGATAAAAGTAAAATAATTTTTAGTTTTAAAGAGTGTGTAAAAAGCACAACCAGGGTGACTGGGCTCCCGCCTACCACATGGGAGGTCATTGGTTCGGATCCCAGTGCAGGCTGGCGCAATGGGCAGGCACAGCAAGCTGACACAACAGGAGACACAAAAAGAAGGAACATAATGAGAGACACAACAAAGCAGGGAGCAGAGGTTCCCGGTGCCTCCTAAAGAAGACAACGAGCTGATGTGACAGGCAGACCGCGTGAGCTGATGTGACAAGATGATGCAACAAGAGACGCGGGGAGGACAAACAATGAGAGACACAACAAAGCAGGGAGAGGAGGTGGCTCAAGCGATTAAGCACCTCCCTCCCACATCGGAGGTCCCGGGTTTGGCTCCCGGTGCCTCCTAAAAAGAAACAAGGAAGACTAACAGACACAGCAAGTGCAAACAGCAAGGGGGGTGGGGAGAAATAAATAAATAAAATAAATCTTAAAAAAAAAGAAAAGCACAACCAACAATTTGATGGAATGAAAAAGATAAATACAAAGATGTGTAGGGAAATAGCAATTATTATTTTTATAACAATAACAATAATTGCTGCTTTCTTCAGAAAAAGGCATGCCATCACCTTTTCATTTTATTTTATTTGAGGGATTGGCAACATTAATGCATTTTAAAGGACCATTATCTTTGTACCACTTTGTCCTTTTGTTTTCCTTTGTGCTTGGAAGACATCTGATACTTCGAGATCACTGACTTTCCAAATACTTTGTTTTTATGAAACCTGAGCCCAAACACAATGGAACATAAATGTGCAGCATTCAAAGAAAGAAGGAAATATGAATTTCTAAACTTTAAAAATTTCCTAATGACTTCACTCACCAGAGTTGGAGAAAGTTTTGTCTTTGGGCTTCCAATGGCATTCAAGGCTTTTTTCTCATCTGTTACCTCCAGATCAAGTACTATATAGCAATGTTGATACTAAAGTAAAAATTAAGTATATAGGGAGAATTAAACTACTTCCCAAACTTTAACTATAGGAAATATGTTGTGATTTCAATAAGAGAGAGAGAGAGAGAGAGAGAGAGAGATTCAAAATATAAATGCTGGCAAGGACTCTCAGGAAGGTGAAGGTGAGGGTTATCAGTGCAAATCTAAGGGTCATAGATTAAAAAGTATGTGCCTGAATTTTTATTCAATTTGGCAAAGAAGAATTTAAAATTGAAATGAGATTTTTTTCATTTGTAGATGAGATGTATTGAGAAGAGGTTTACAGGAAATGTATGTTTTTCTGTTGCTTCCATATAGTTTCTTTTATGAAGGTAAATTTTAAATGGTAGAAGGCGCAGTGAGTGAGGTATTTGTACTTGGCATTCCGTGTGCCACAGCAGAGAATTTGGCCTCAAATCAGTGGCTATTCCCCGAACGGAAGCCTATTTAAAAGAACTGTTGATTATGAAAGGTTGGCTTATGTATTGATTTTTATGTAGGCCAGTGTTGCAGAAAGATTGAAACAAAGAGGTGGAAACAGGGGAGTTCTCTTAGGCTTCCCTCCTTTGAATGGCCTCTGCTGGACTGGATCCCCTCACAGTGAGGCCGGGGGCAAGGGAGGAAAGCTTTCCAAGGTCTTTTAAATGTATTTTTTTGCCTTTATATTTCTAAGTTCTCAGTGGTACAGAACTGCCTCTTTGAATTTGCGAAGCCTGATATCATCGTGGTTGCCATGGCCAAGAAGACCTACTGTGTAGGGCCCAGCTGCTAACAGCCAGTGACAGGTACTATACAGGGGCTGTCTCTTTTGATTAGTATTGTATTCATTTTGGGATGATAGCAGCAACCTTGTACAGTGTTCTGGACAAATTCTTTAGCTTTTCAAATATAAGCAAGGTGGGAGTCATTCATTTAGATACAATAAGAGTTTCTCTTTGGTTCACCTAAATAAATTTGAGTTTATGTTAGAGAAACAGTGGCGTTTAATCCAAAAGTAATTCAATTTGAATTACCAACCCTTAATGATCTTAATTGATTTAATTCCTTCTGCTGATGTTAGCTAGGAGTTTATCACATTTTATTTGCCTTTGTGAGTGGAGGAGTCAAGCTGGTGACTTCGGGAAACCACCAGGAAAGGGTTGTGATAGGAGAGATTGCTGTTTAACACATCCCCACCTGGTGGGGTAGAGTGGGCTTGGGATGTGCCTCTCCTCTTTAGGTAGAGAGGATGTGGTATCTCTTGGTAACCTGAGTTTAGGGATACAGCAAACTAATCCCAGGAAAGAAAATCATCAAGGCCTGACTGCTTGAGCAAATAATTCAAATTATAGACAACGGATGTTTTCCTAGGGCTTGTTAATACCCCATGTGATGGTTTTATGAGATTGTATTAAGAATGAAATGGAGTTTAATGTACAACTGTTATTATTATCTTTTAACTTGACACTCTTGTCCCAAGCCCCATACCAGTCCCAATCTTCAGGGGTGGGGGAGACAGAATTTTACCTTATAAGCAGGATTGGGGGAAAGCAGAAAATGTCAAAAGGAGGCAGGTCACACTTTGAAAGTGTTTTCTTGGTATATGCTCTAGTTATCTATCACTACATAGCACAGTACTCTAAAATTTAGCAGCGTGAAACAACAAACATGTATTATCTTACAGTTTCTCTGGGTTAGGAATCCAGACATGGCTTAACTGGGTGCCTCTGCCTCAGTTTTTCTCACGAAGCGGCACTGAAAGTGTTGGCTGGGGATGCAGTCTCATCCGAAGGCTCAACTGGGAGACACTCTGCTTCCAGAGTCATGTATGTGGTTGTTGGCAGGATTCAGGCCCTCCTAGGTTTCTTGCCACGTGGGCCTCTCCACCAGGCAGTTCACAACACAGCAGAAGGAGTAAGTGAACAAATGAGTAAGAGAGGGCATGTACGATGGAAGTCACAGTCTTCTTGCAACTTCCTCTCAGAAGTGATATCCTGTCACGTTTCCTGTTTTCTGTTCAGAGAAGCAAGTCCCTGGATCCAGCCAACACTCAGGGGAGATGATGATGTAAGGGCCTAAGCATCAGGAGGCAGGGATCAGTGGGGGTCGTCTTGGAGCTGCTCACCACGCTATAAGACAGCCTTTCCTCTTTCAAAAGAAGATGGAACCACTATCAGTTCATGTTTATTATTTATGTACAAGTCACTAATTAGGTCAGCAAAATGCAATCTCAAAAGTAAGGTAATTATGGGAGAACATGTGGCTACTTCTAGTGGAAAGTGTTCCAGTAACTGTGTGTGAAATCTTTCTGTTCCTTCATCTTTCCATCCCTTCCAGTAAACATTTTCCCTTGGTTTCTTCTTCACCAAGGTCTACGGACTGCCCCTTAGTCTGAACTCCAGGTTCCTAAACTATGGTACCCTTTCCTCATGTTAAAAAAAAATGTCTATTCTGTGGCCCTGCCTTTTTTCTTACTCAGTTCTACAAGGTGATTGGTTTTAAAAAGTCTGAGAAACTAATTCAGAGATTTTAGTAAATGGTAGTTCTTTAATGTGTTCACCTATCCAAGTCATAACTATATTTTGGCAGGAAATTTCCCGTTGGGCTCCTCATCTTTCAAGACCTTAAGTCCTTAAATGTCACCCCTTTTACCTCTTCAGAGTGGTCTTTCTTGAGTGTCCTCCTCCACCTCTCTGCAGTTTCTCAACACTTCATCCAGGTCATTACCTTCCTAACATTTCCCATTATCTGAGATTGGCTACTTTATTTATGTGCTTTTTTCTCTCTCTCTGTCCTCATTAGAGTAAAGCTCCATGAAGGCAGTGATACTGTCTCTTTTGCTTGCGATTTTATCATCAATGCCTAGAACAGTCCCTAGCACTTCATAGGGACTCAAGAAATATTTGTTGAATGAATGAATATGCAGGGTGGAGAGGAATAAGGAAAACTGTTTTTTGGCTAGGAAGGTCTTCAGGTACTCCTCCTACCTCCTTCAAATTTGTGTTGGATTTGTTTGAACCAAACAGTTCTAGGGGGCACCATCACAGGGTCAGCTGACCTAGAATAGTGGACAAAGTACGAGACCTCTGAAAGCTCTAACCTGGTGCCAGT
>JAQZBX010029903.1:0-27068 GCA_029593785.1 Cabassous unicinctus
GCGTCTCTCAACTGCCGGTGACGAGAACCCACGAATCCCCAACCACCATTCATCTTTAAACCCACCAATCCCTACCCTCCTCCCTGTTCACGCCACAATCTTCCCGCCGCTCCTGAACCCGCCAATCGGCAACCACCACATCCCCCTATGCCCTATAAAAGGTGTTGCACTTCCTGAATAAACAGAACTGTGCCACTCACCTCGTCTCCGTGGTCGTCTTTCTCTGCGCCGCGTCCGTCCTCCACACCCGTCACCCCCCACTGGGGGTCCCTCAGAGGCCCCCGATCTCCCCTCAGATAAGAGTTCCCATTCCTCCACATACTCTCCAGCACCTGTAGTATTCTGTTTTTTTAATAGCCACCAGTCTAATGGGGTAAGATGATATCATATTGAAGTTTTGATTTGCATTTGCCAAATAGCTAGTGATATTTAGCATCTTTTCATGTGCTTTTTTACCATTTGTATTTCTCCTTTGGAGAAGTGTTTCTTCAAATCCCTTGTCCATTTTGTAAATGGGTTATTTGTCTTTTTATTTTCAAGGTGTAGATTTCTTTATATATCCTTGATATTAGTCCCTTATCAGATATATGGTTAAAAAATATTTTCTCCCATTGAGTAGGCTGCCTTTTCACTTTCTTGACAAATTCCTTTGGGCTGCAAATATTTTGATTTTGAAAAGGTCCCATTTGTTTATTTTTTCTTTCATTGTTTGTGCTTTGGTGTAAAGTTCATTAAACCACTTACTAATACAAGATCCTGTAGATGCTTCCCTACAATATCCTCCATGATCTTTATGGTTTTGGCTCTTATATTTTGATCTTTGATCCATCTTGGGTTAATTTTTGTATAAGGTGTGAGATGGTGAAAGTCTCTCATTCTTTTGTATCTCAATATCCAGTTTTCCAAGCACGTTTGTTGAAGAGGCCATTCTCTCCCAGTTGAACATGCTTGGTTGCCTTGTTGAATATCAGTTGGCTGAATATGCAAGGATCTATATCAGAACTCTCAACTAGGTTCCATTGGTTAGTATGTCTATCCTTGTGCAAATACCATGCAGTTTTGGCCACTATTGCTTTATAGTATGTTTTAAAGTGAGGTAGTGTGATTTCTCTGATTTCATGTTTTCTTTTTCAATATGTCTTTGGCTATTTGGGGGCCCTTGGCCTTCCAAATAAATTTTATAGTTAGCTTTTCCAATTCAGTTAAAAATGCTATGGTAATTTTTTATAGAGATTGTGTTAAATCTGTAAATCAGTTTTGATAGGAGGGACATCTTAATGATGTTTAGTCTTCTTATCCATGAACAGGGAATATTCTTTCATTTATTTAGCTCTTCTTTATTTCCTTTAACAGTGTTGTGTAGTTTTCTGCATATAAGTCTTTACTTCTTTAGTTAAATTTATTCCTAGGTATTTGATTCTTTTAGTTGCTATTTAAATGGGCATTTTTTCTTGATTTCCTCCTCAGGTTATTCATTATTGGTGTACAGAAATGCTACTGATTTTTGTACATTAATATTATAAGCTGCCACTTTACTGAACTCATTTATAAGCTCTAGATGCTCTGTTGTATATTTTTCAGGGATTTTGTCATTAGCAGATTCAGTAAAACATCACTAAACAAACCAGAAGATATTCAGATGCTAATGCTGCCACAGATCCAAAAATGAAACACGTTAAAGAATGAAGATAAAGATCTCTTCCCTTTACCTGAATACCTGTGTTTTGTTGTCACAGCCCTGCCATCTGACTTCTTTCCATATTATGAACTTGTGTATCAGCATTGTGTAAATATAGTACTGAAGACTCTTGCACAAGCCATGCTGAAAAATGCTCAACCAGACCAAGATGAGGCTCCAGATGATGATTTTATGATAGTGGCTCTTGACTTACTCAGTGGCCTGGCTGAAGGACTTGGTGGCAACATTGAACAACTAGTAGCACGAATTAACATTCAAACACTAATACTAATATATATACCAATGCATGCAGGATAAAATGCCAGAATTTTGACAGACTTCCTTTGCACTGTTAAGTGACCTGACAAAACCATGTTTTCAGCATGTTAAGCCTTATATAGCTGAGTTCATGCCCATATTGGGAACCAACATAAATCTAGACTTCATTTTATTCTGCAACAATGCCACATGGGCAATTGGAGAGATTTCCATTGAAATGGGCATAGATATGCAGCCTTATATTCCTAAGGTGTTACACCAGTTTGTAGAAATCATTGGCAGACCGAACACATCAAAGACAATGTTAGAGAATAAGCAATAACATTTGGTCATCTTGGTTATATTTGCCCTCAAGAGGTGGCCCATATGCTACAGCAGTTTATAAGACCCTGGTGTACCTCTCTGAGAAACATAAGGGACAATGAGGAAAAGGATCCTGCATTCCATGGGATTTGTACCATGATCTGTGTGAATTCCAGTGGAGTAATCCAAGATTTTATATATATTTTTTGTGATGCTGTTGCATCATAGATTAACTCAAAAGATGATCCCAGGGACATGTTCAGTATGATCCTTCAAAGATTTAAAAATCAATTTGAGGATAAAAATTGGAAGTATTTCTCGGGTCAGTTTCCTCTTCTCTTAAAAGAACATTTTGCCAATTTTCATGGTGTTTAATCTGAATTACACTTAGGCTCCAGTCCCATAATTAGGGGTCCTTCCCTCTTGGTATAATGGAGGCTCTACACCCAGAGAAAATGTTACCCTTTATAGAGGAGAAGGGCAAATCAATAGGAAATACAATACAATCCCAACCTTACTGGAGGGGGTAGGAGGAATGTGTTGATGTCACTGTATTAATTTGATATTAGGAAATATTTTAATATCTGGAGACTTTCTAGGTGGAAATCTGTCTCCAATTACAACTCTGCACTGGATGTGAAGAAGGGGGAAAAAAGTCAGTTTCAGGCTACTCACAAAGCAGTATATTCTGAAATATCATGGAGAATTGTATCAAAACAAGGGCCATATAAATGATGCATAGGGTAAAGAAAGAAGAAAAATTCTATAATGTCCAATAATGGAAACCTAAGAATGGGGGTTACAAACAGTAAAAAAGCTTTATTTTCAACTTTTTATATGTTTTCACACATGATGAGGCCTTGTTTTGCATGCTGATGAAGAACTACACAAATGAAGCAGATATAGCTTGCCTACTCATAGCAGAAGCAAGGTCTTGGAAGTTACAATCTAAGATACCCCAAAAGAAGTTGGAAGTAAAATGAAACAAATTTAAACAATGAAGCACCTGTGAAATGCCAAATGTGTCACTCCTTTTATTCATACACCAAAAAATAAGATAATCTATAATACAAATTACCTAATATTTCTCAATAAGGAATAGAAAGTAGCACAGATAATTAAGAATTAAAGATATTGAATAAGTAATCAAAACTTTCCCATAAGGTGGATGGGGGTGGTTTGGCAGTGGATTGGCGAGATGGTGGTCCAGTGATGTGAGTGGAGTGAATAATGCTCAAACAGGGGTGCTCCTGAGGGCTCTAGAGGTGTTTTGACATTATAAGCAAGGCACACAACCCCTTGAACTCAGCACCCCATTGATAGACTTTACCTTGGAATATATGATAACATATTTCTCCAATTCAATAGAGTTAGACTGATTTATAAGTTCCTTACACATTATTTTTCTACCCCTTTACATGAACAGACAATAAGCCTTGTACTTGTTAAAAATATGTCCCATAGTATTAAATCTTTGGTTGGTTCATAAGCTGGTTGAACCCTGAATCTTAGCAGAGTTGCAGCCAATACCTACACTCCAGTTCATCAGACTTTCCCAGGACAATAAACAAAATGATGATGATGGACAAACCCCATCTCAAAAAGCAAAGAGTATTGACAACTGCAAGCAAACAGCTTCTTCCATCTGAACCATAAGACCTAAGTCCCCTATCAACCAAAAGCAGAGCAGTCATCACTATCCCCCAAATCCTCAAGACTGAGGAATGAACAGACATAATGGTGAAATGTAACCATGGAGAAAAACAGAATTAGTATTATAGTAGTGAAGGAGAATTTGTAACATTGATATAAAATTAGTGGTTACCAGAGGTTCTGAAGGGAGGAAGAAGGAAGAACAAGTGGAATGCAGGGCACTTATAGTGCATTAGAATTTTTCTGCTTGATACTGCAATGACAGATACAGACCATTATACATTTTGTCAAAACCTAAAAATTGTACACTGCAAAGTGTAAACTATAATGTAAACTATAGACCATGATTATTAGCAATGCTTCAATATCTGTTCATGAATTGTAACAAATTGCATTATTCAGTCAAAGGGGTGCTGATGCAAAACACCAGAAATCTGTTGGCTTTTGTAAAAGGTATTTATTTGGGGTAGAAGCTTACAGTTACTAGGTCATAAAGCATAAGTTACTTCCCTCACCAAAGTCTTTTGCCAGGTATTGGAGCAAGATGGTTACTGACATCTGCCAAGAATTCAGTCTTCCTGGGTTCCTCTCTTCCCAGGGCTTGTTTCTTTCTGGGTCAGCTGCCCTGCTCTCTCCAGAAGGCCAGCTGTAGTCTATCAGGTGACTGGCTCTGTCTCTCTCCCTGGGGCTAGATTTTTTCCAGGCTCAACTGATCTGCTCCTTTGTGTGCTTACTTCCAGGGCTCCAGCTCAAAATTCCAGCATCAAAACTCCAACTCCCTCTTTTGCCATGTAGTTTTCTCTCTGAGTCCCCACTCACAAAGGGGGCATGGACTGAACATCCTACTGACATGTCCCAATCAAAGCCCTAATTATAATTTAATCACACCCAGATACAGACCAGTTGACAAACATAATCCAATATATATTTTTGGAATTCAAAAACAATGTCAAATTGCCAGATTCCACCATCTAAATTCCAAAAAGACATTACAGTATTCAAAAAACCTTAATTCAGTAATGATACTTAGTAGAAAATCATATCATAATCAGTTTAAAGAAATAGAGTTTGTCTTGGGGCAAACTCCTGTCTGCTGTAGACCTCTGAAACTTTCAAAATAATTTATCTGCTTCCAATACACAGAATGGCAGACAGAGGATAAATATTTTTATTACAATAAGGAGAAATTGGGAGGAAAACATGAGTTATGGGTCCTTTATATTTCAGTAAACTTGCAAGACATACTTCATTAGATGGCAAAGTCAGAGAGCCATTCTTAAGATGATGGTTTCTTCTTGGGGCCTCATGAGGACTCATCCTTTCGACAGGTTTGCCTAATTGCCATTTTCTTGGATCCACCCTCATCAAGCATCTGGGTGTCAACCAAGCTCTAGGCCTCACCCTCCAAGAGCATTGGGGTGTTTGCCACACTTTATCAAATCTTTGGGTTAGAGTCTTAACCCCCCTAGTACAGTGAAGTGAAGACAACATCCTCCCTAACCTTTAGCGTACAGGCTCTGCCCTCTCATAACAACAAGTTGATCACCTGGCCTTCCCTAATCCATGGGGGAATGGTGCACCCCTCTCAGACCTATGGGATGGTGACCTTAACCTCCCTAATCCTTGAGGAATGTGCTCCACCTTCTCTGTACCCTGGCATGGTGAAACTATCTCAGAACATTGGGTGAGAATTTTTCAACTGCTGGGGCAAACTCACCCTCTCTGTATAAATGGTTGGGATTCCTTTATTGGCCTAAGGCAATGTCTTAATTTCATCTAGACAGAAGCTAATTGTTAAATAGAAGACTTGAGTGAAACTATGAACTAACTGTCTCTAATAAAAAATATACAGAAAACTTCAAGCAACAGCAGAATATACATTCCTCCCTTGTACGCATGGATCATCCTCAAGGTTCTAACAAGGATATAAAAAAAAAGTCACAATAAATTTATAGATATTGAAATCACACAAAGACTCTTATCTGACCACAATGGAAGGAAGCTAGAAATCAATAACAGAGAGACAACTGGAAATTCACAAATATGTGGATAGGAAATAACACATTCTTAAGCAACCAAAGGGTCAAACAAGAATTCTTAAGAATAATTAGAAAATATCTTCAGTTGAATGAAAATGAAAGCATGACATACCAAAATGTATGGGTTGAAGCAAAGGCAATGCTGAGAGGGAAACCTATAACTCTAAATTCATAGAATAAAAAAGATAATTTGTCCATTTCCTCTAAATTATCCATCTTGTTGGCAAACAATTTTTCAAAGTATACTCTTATGATACTCTTTATTTCTGTGGGTTCAGTGCTTATATCTTCTTCCTAGTTTCTTATTTTATGTATTTGCATCTTTTTTATTTTTTATTTGTTAGTCTAGTTAAGGGTTTGACAGTTTTCTTAGTCTTCTCAAGAAGCAGCTTTTGGTTTTCTTTATTTTTTCTAGCAATTTCTTGTTTTCAATTTCATTTAGTTCTGCTCCAATCTTTATTTCCTTCTTTCCATTTGCTTAAGAGTTAGTTTGTTGCTCTTTTGCTATTCCTCCATTTGTGCAGTTATATCTTTGACTTTAGTTCTTTCTTCTTTTTTAGGCATATTTGGCTATGAATTTCCCTCTTCACACTGCTTTTGCTGCATCCTATAGGTTTTGATATGTTGTGTTGTCATTTTCATTCATTTCAAGATAGTTACTGATTTCTTTTGAAATTTCTTCCTTGACCCATTGATTGTTTAAATGTGGGCTGTTTAACTTCCATATCTATATGCCATATCTGCATCTATACCCTTACTGATTTCCAGCTTCATTCCATTGGGAAAGTGAAATTATTTGTAAAATTTCAATCATTCTGAATTCATTGACAGTTGTTCTGTGACCTAGCATGTGGTATATCCTGGAGAAGGATCCGTGCACACTCAAGAATGCATATCACACTGTATTTGTGTGCAATGTTCTATATATGTCTATTAGGTCCAGATTCTCTAAGGTACTATTCAAGGTCTCTGTTTCTTTTTTTTATCCTCTATCAAGATGTTCTGTCTAACGGTGATAACGTTGATAATGGTGGTATGGTGTATTAAAGTCCCACACTATAATGATAGAAACATCTATTTCTACATTTAATTTTTTTTTTTTAGGTACATTTAATTTTTTCAATGTTTGTCTCATATATTTTAGGGCACCTTGCTTAGGGGCATAAATGTTTATGATTGTTCTTTCTTCTTGACAGATTACCCCTTTCATTAAAATATAATATTAATTTTTCTTAGAACAGCTTTGAATTTAAAGTCTCTTTTGTCCAATATTTGTATAGCTACTCCTGCCCTTTTTTGGTTATTGTTTTTATGTAAAATTGTTTTCCAACCATTCACTTTCAGCCTTCTTGCATCCCTGGTCTAAGTGAGTTTCTTTTATATAACATATAGATGGGTAATTTTTCCTTATCCCTTCTGCCAATCTGCATCTCTTGATTGGAGAGTTTAATGCATTAACACTCAGTGTTATTAAAGTCAAGAAATTACTTACATTAGCCATATTTTCTTTGAGTTTATGTATTCCATATTTTGTTTTTATCACTTTTTTTTATCTTTTTAGTTATTCTTGCCAATAATTTAGAGGAAATGGACAAATTCCTAGAAACACACAAGCACCCTACATTGATGAAAGAAGGAATTGATGAATTCAACAAACCAGTCACAAGCAATGAGATTGAATTAGTCATCAAAAACTTCCCAGCTAAGAAGAGTCCAGGAACAGATGGCTTCACAGGTGAACTCTACCAAACATTCCAGAAAGAACTAAACTAAAACAGATTAAACTCTTCCAAAAATTAGAAGGGGGTGCAACATTGCCTAACTCATTCTAAGATGCAAACATCTCCCTAATAAAAAGCTACATAAGGATGGCGCAAGCAAGGAAAATTACACCCCAATCTCTCTAATGAAGCTAGATGCTAAAATTCTCAACAAAATACTTGCTAATCATATTCAACACACATCAAATGAATTAAACACTATGACCAAGTGGATTGCATCCCTGGTTCAACATAAGAAAAACAATGTAATACACCACATAAACAGATTGAAAGAAAAAACTCAAATGATTATCTCTATAGGCACAAAAGAAGCATTCAATAAAATACAGCACACTTTCTTGATAAAAACACTTCAAAAGATAGGAATAAATGGAAACTTCCACAACATGATAAAGGGTATATATGAAAAACCCAAAGCTAACATCATATTCAATGGTGAAATCCTAAAATCTTTCCCTCTAACATCTGGAAAGACAAGGATGACCATTGTCACCACTCTTATTTAACATTGTGTTAGATGTACTTGCACCAGAGCTTAGGCAAGAAAAAGACATAAAAGGCATGGAAATTGGAAAGGCAGAAGTAAACATTTCACAATTTGCAGATGACATGATCATATACATAGAAAGCCCTGAGAAATCAACAAGAAAGCTTCTAGAGCTTGTAAAAGAATTCGGTAATGTGGCAGGTTATATGATCAATGTGCAAAAATCAGTAGCATTTCTGTACACCAACATTGAGCAATCTGAGGAGGAAATCAAGAAAAAAAATCAATTTACAATAGCAAATAAAGGAATAAAATACCTAGAAATAAATTTAATCAAGGAAGCAAATGACCTGTATGCAGAAAACTACACAATATTGTTAAAGGAAATCAAAGAAGACCTAAAAATGGAATAATATTCCCTGTTCATGGATATGAAGAATAAACATCATTAAGATGTTTACTCTACCAAAACTGATTTACAGTTTTGTCACAATCCCAATAAACATCACCACAGCATTTTTTTACTGAATTTGAAAGGCTAAGTATGAAATTTATTTGGAAGGTCAAGGGGCCCCAAATAGCCAAAGACATATTGAAAAAGAAAAAATAAATAGGAGGAATCACACTACTTGACTTTAAAACATATAACAAACCTATAGAGGTCAAAACTGCACGGAATTGGTACAAAGATAGGCACACTGGCCAATGGAATCAAATTGAGAGTTCTGATATAGATCCTTACATTACATGCAACTGATCTTCGACAAGGAGACCAAACCCACTCAACTGAGAGAGAATGCCCTCATCAACAAATGATGAGAACTGGATTTTCATATCCAAAAGAATGAGAGAAGAAGACCATCTCACACTTCATGAAAAAACTGACTCAAGATGGATAAAAGATATAAATATAAAAGCCAAGACCATAAATATCTTTGAAGATAATGTAGGGAAGCATTTACAAGATCTAGTACTAGGAAATGTTTTCATGAACTTTACACTCAAAACACAAGCAACAAATGAAAAAATAGAAAAATAGGATCTCCTCAAAATTAAAAACTTTTGCACCTCAAAAGAGTTTGCCAAGAAAGTGAAAAAGCAGTCTACACAAAGGGAGAAAAAATTTGGTAATCATATATCTGACAGGGGCCTAAAATTCAGCAAATATAAAGAAATCCTACACCTCAAAAATAAAAAGACAAACAACCCATTTAAAAAATGGGTAAGTGATTTGAATAGACACTTCTCCAAAGAAGAAATACCAATGGCTTAAAAGCACATGAAAAGATGCTAAACATCACTAGCTATTAGGGAAATTCAAATCAAAACTACAATGAAATATTATCTTACACCCATTAGACCGGTGGCTATTAAAAAACAGAGGACTACAAGTGTTGGAAAGGATGTGGAGAAATAGGAACACTTATCCATTGCTGGTCAGAATGTAGAATGGTGCAACCATTGTGGAGGACAGTTTTGCAATTCCTCAGGAACCTAACTATAGAACTGCCATATGATCCAGCAATCTCACTGCTGAGTATATACCCAGAAGAATTGAAAGCATGGACATGAACAGATATATGCACACCAATGTTTATAGGAGCATTATTCACTATTGAAATAAGTTGGAAAGAACCCAAATGTCCATCAACAGATGAATGGATAAGCAAACTCTGATATATACATACAAAAGAATATTACTGAGCTATAAGAAGGAATGCGGTATTAACACAAGGGATGAAATGGATGAATCTTGAAGACTTAATGTTGAGTGAAGCAAGCAAGCCACTGAAAGACAAATATTACATGACCTTACTGATATGAATTAAGTAAATTGAGCAGACTCACAGAGCTAGAGTCTGGAAGATAGGTTTACAATGACAGAAAGTGACTTGAGGGTTGTGAGCCTATGCCCAAATGGACAAAACCTATGATAAGGTGGAAGAGTGTAGGTTTATAGTGAATAGATATGAAGAAAGTTCAGTGATGATATTGGGTTGGATATTGCTGGTTTGTGAGGGGGTAGGGGGTGAGTTGGACTGTCCATGGAATTTGGGGAAAGGTTGGCGGAGAGAGTAGGTGAACTCTGGGGATTTGCATGTATGTGGTTGAAATGACAATGTTGGAAATGTTCTTTTGGCAAAAATGGCATTTGAGGGTTACTGGTTTAGGTGTTGGATGTGGGGGTCATGTGGGACGGAATTCATCTGGGGCAGCCTTCTAGGAAGTTTGTGAGGGGTTATCTTGTCATAATGTGTTGTATCAGTCGAGGGAGTCCCACACAATGAATGGGAAGGTGATAGACTTCCATCTTTGGGAGTCCTGCTATGTTCTCAGATAAAGGGGTGGGAGTCTCAAGAGCACAGGCAGTGCCTAATACAGGATGACAGGCCACTATATAAGCACTCAATATTGTTGCAAGAACTATGAAGCTTGTTCTTCAAGGAGTGAAGCTTGGTGTTTGCTATGGGTCCCAAGGGGTGGGGGAGGGAGGAATAGAATAGATGGACCATGGAATATTTTGGGGGCATTGAAATTATTCTATATGATCTTGTAATGAAGGATACAGGCCTCATTAAATTTTGTCAAAATTTATATAATTGTATGGTCCAAAATATAAAACATAATATAAATCATTGATCATGGTTAGTAGCAATATTTCAATATTTGTACATCAATTGTAACAAATGTACCATCCAGATGTAAAATGTTATTAATGGGGAAAAAGGGAAGGATGTTGGGTATATGGGACTCACCTATTTTCTGTATGTGACTTTTCTGCAACCTAAACATCCTTTGAAAACAAAATTAAAAAATAAGACACGGTAATAAACAGAACAAAATGTCACAGTACATGGAAGAAAAAAGATCTTACATTGGTAAAAGACATAATGACAAAAAAGTTTTAATTTTATTTTTTATTATTTTTCTATTCAAAAATTTTCAATGTTTGTATTTTATATGTTATTTTTAAACTATATTTCAGTTTCTTATTAATTTTATTTGGTTATCTTTTTGGCTTCATTTTTGAAGAAGTTTTGGATCACAGAAGGATTACAATTGTGGCAGGGGAAATCATTGGTGTGGGTTGTCAGTGATGGGGCATGCAAGGGGAGAGGTCAACCTGGAGCATACCTAAAAGCCATATGAATGTGTTTAAGCGTTCATGGGACATTGTCACAGAGGGTGGAGATCCACACAATAACCATATGAATATTGAATTCCATCCATGGGAGCTTTGCAACATTCATTAATGTGACAGCAAGAATCCTCTGAGTACAGATGCAGTGACTAGTGAATGAGGATGGACCATTGACGGGCCCTTGATTTTGATATCTGTACTTATGAAACTTTTCTTTTGAAATTGAAACTTAGCCTAGTATTATAGGTTGCCTAAGAGTTACCTCCTGAGAGCCTCCTTGTTGCTCAAATGTGGCCACTCTGTAAGTCAAATGAAGCATATAAATGCATTATCTCTGGACGGAGATGTGGCTCAAATGGTTGGGTGTCTGTCTCCCATATGGAGGAAACAGGGTTCGATCCTTGGGACCTCTCGGTAAAATAAAGAAAAAAATATAGAAGGTGCGTGAGCCCTGCAAGAGGGTGAACATTCAAGGCCTGTGCATGGGTGTGCCATCAGGCCCCAGTAGTGGGTATGCCACCAGGCCCTGCCCCCAGACCCCATGCATGGGTGTGCCATCAGGCCATATGAGAAAGGATGCATGAGTGTGCCATCAGGCCCTGAGAGCAGGTGTGCTGTCAGGCCCCACCTCAGGCTCTATGCATGGGTTCACCTTCAGGCCCTGCCCCCAGGCCCCATGCATGGGTGTGCCATCAGGCCCTGTGAGAGGGGATGCACAGGTGTGCTGTCAGTGCCCGTGAGTAGGTGTGCCACCAGGCCCTGCCCCCAGGCCCCATGCGTGGGTGCGCCACAGGCAGCAAGATGATTACATAGCAGGAGAGTGCCATAGCTCGAGAGTGATGCAGGGGTGAGTCAAAGACAAGACACACCAAAAAACCAGGAACTGAGGTGGCACAGGTGGCAGAACACCTCACTCCCACATCGGATCCCAGTGAAGGCAGGAGGAGAAGGATGAGAAGAGAGGGCAGGAAATGGACACAGAGACTTGCCCAGCGAATGGACACAAAACACAAACACAGCAGAAACGAGGGAGGAAGGGTTAAACATGGATAAAAGGTAAATAAATAAATAAATCTTTATAAAAATAAAATAAATAAATAAATAAATAAATAAACAAATAAATAAATAAATGCATTGCCTTCCCCCTGGCATGGGACATGACTCCTGAGGGTGAACCTCCCAGGCATTGAGGAATTTCTACCAAGTGCCAACTAGCAATGCAACTGGAAGAATATTGACAAAAAGGGGAAAACATAAAGACAATGATTATATATGGCTAAGAGACTTCAAATTGACTTGGGAGGTTATTTCAGAGGTTTCACTTATGCATGTCTCAGCGGGATCTCATTGACTGCCACAGTCAATACTGCCTCAAATAGTTGGGTTCCTGAGGGCTCTGGAAACATCCAGACACTATTGGCAGGGCAGACAGTTCAGAAGTTTGGTGCCTTGCCAGTGGGCCCTACTTTGGAATTTATGTTCTGCAGAGTGACAGAACTGGATTTAGTTGTGGTTTCCCTACAAATGGGTCTTCTGACAATTCTCTTTGAACATATAATTAGTACTAGAGTTGATAGGTGTATGTTCAAGAGACTTAAATCTTTGGGCTGTCCATGTGCAGTTTAGGCCTGAATCTCAAAAGAGTTGCATCACCTACTCTCCAGTTCATTGGATTCACCCAGGACAACTAACAAGTAGGTAATGATGAACAACAGCCATCCCAAGGAACAGAGAGAGTCTGAAACTGCAAGCAAGACAGCCCCACCCATATTCCCCTTGGGATCTAAGCTCCTTCTCAATTAGGGACAGAATGGACATCACCATCCCAGAATCCTAAGGATTGTGGAATGAAAGATGGACTAGAATAGACTTATTGTTATTGTACTATAGACTTATTTTTATTCTAGCAATGGAAGAACTTTTGTCATTGATGTGGAGGGAGTGGCCACTGGAAGTTCTGAGGGGAGGGAAAGGGAAAAGTAGTTGTAACATGTGGGCATTTTTGTGACATTGGAGTTGTTCTGAATGATGTTGCAATGACAGAAACAGGCCATTATATGTCTTGTCATAAGTTACAAAATTGTAAGGGAGAGTGTGTAAACTACAATGTAAAGTATAATCCACACTTAGAGGCAATGCTCGAAAATGTGTTCATCAACTGTAACAAATGTACCACACTATTGAAGGATGTTAATGTGGGAAAATGTGGGAGGGATAGGGAATTGGGCAAATGGTATTCCCTATATGTTTTATATAATATTTATGTAATCTAAGTAGCTTTAAAATAAAAATTTTAAAAAGGAGAGCTCTCAAATCAGAGACCTAACCTTACTTCAGGAAGAACTAGAGTAAACTAAATTTAAAATGAGCAGAAGGAAGGAAATAAAGCTCGTATAAAAGATAAATGAGAGAAGGCGTGACCTTGGTGGTAGCCACAATGAGACAGCCTTACAATCATTCAATAAGCTCTAACTTTGTTTATAGTGCTTTTCTGTATATATGTTTCTTTTATTGATAAATAATAAGAAAAACAACTACTGGTAGTATAATATTGTTTACTATAATAAATTCCAACATTAAATATATTAAAAAAAGATAAATGACAGAGAATAGGAAAAAAATAAATAGAATCAATAAAACTAAACCTTATTTCTATAGAAAGATCAATAAAATTAGCAAATATTTAGCTAGGCTGGCAAAGAAAAAAAGAGAGAGGAAACAAATAACTAAAATCAGAAAAGAAATGAGGAGCATCAATAATTACCATACAGAAATAAACAGGTTTATGGGTGAATACTATGAAAATTGTAAAACCTAGGTGAAATGGAAAATTTCCTGTAATTTCCTATAATAAAAGATATAAACATATAGAAACCAACTAACTACAATGATTCAATAATATAAAGACGATCTCAACAAATCAATACTAATTAAAGAGATTGATTCAGGAAATAAATTCCCTCAACAACAACAAAAACAACAGAAAACAGAACCTGATAGCTTCACTGATTAATTTTTCCAAACTATCCAAAAAGAATTAACACCAATCCTGCTCAAATTCTTCCCAAAAATTTAAGGGTAATTACAGCTTCCTAACTCAATCCATTGTATTTAGTACAAATGGCAGATAATGACACAATTAAAAATTAAAGACCAATATCCCTTATGAATATTATGCAAAAATACTCAGCAAAATTCTAAGAAACTGATTCCATCAGCACATTGAAAGAATTATGATCTATGACCAAACAGGATTTATTCCAAGTGTGCAAAGTCCTTACAACATAAGAAAATAATTTAATGTAGTACACCACATTAATAGAACACATGGAAAAATTCTTGACAAATCTTGATAAAAACACTTAGAAATACAAAAATGTAGGAAATTACCACAGCATGATAAAGGCCATGTATGAAAAACCCATAGCTGACATCATACTAAATCATGAAGTCTGAAAGCTTTCTGTAGATCAGAAACCAGACAAGGATTCCCACTGCCACTATACTATTCAACATTGTACTGGACATCTTAGCCAAACAATTAGACAAAAATGACATAAAAGTCATTCTACTTGTAAAGAGAGGAATAAAACATTTCCTATTACAAACAAATTGATCCTATATATAGAAAATCCACAACAAAACCCATAGACCTAGAAAACAGATTCAACAAATTTGGAGGCGTGACAAGGTATACACACAAAAATCAGTGATGCTGCTGTTCACTTTCAATGAAATAAAAACTTGTAGTCAAATCATTATGATACTGTCACAAAAACTGATTTCATTAGAATGGAATGGAATTGATACTTCAGAAAAAAATCCTCAAGAGGGGAAATTGATTTAGATAAAGTTGCCAAATTCACTCAATGGGGTAAGAATATTATTTGCAGTAATTGACACAGGGATAACTAGAAATCTATAGGCAAAAGAATGAAGAGATATCCCTTACCTCACACTATCACACAACATTTAAATAAAAATGCATCAAGAAAAACAATAAGATCCTAAGCGATAAAATGAGGAGAAAACATAGGCAAACATATTCAGAACCTTGTTTTAGACAATGGTTTAATAAACTTTATACTAAAAGCAGAGAAAGAAAAGAAAAAAAATACATGAATGAGAATCCATTGAAATTAAAAACATGTGCATTGAAGGATTTATCAAGAAAGTAATTAAAAAATACAGAATGGAAGGAAATATTTGGAAAACACTTCTCTAATAAGGTTTTTTAAAATGTATATTTTTTGTTTTTAAATGATACTTAGATTACATAAAATGTTACATAAAAAACATAAGGGATTTCCATATGCCCCACTACCCAGACCTCCCACTTTTCCCCACATTAACAACTTCTTTCATTAGTGTGGTACATTCATTGCAATTGATAAACACATTTTGGAGCATTGCTACTAAACATGGATTATACTTTACATGGTAGTTTACATTCTCTTCCACTCAATACTGTAGGTTATGGCAGGATATATAATGTCCTGGGTCTGTCATTGCAATGTCACTCAAGTCAATTCCAAGTCCAGAAAATGCCCCCATATTACACCTCTTTTTCCTTCTCCCTGCCTTCAGCACGTCCAGTGGCCACTGTCTCCACATCAATGATATAATTTCTTCCATTGTTAGAATCACAAGTCTATAGCAGAATACCAATAAGTCAACTCTAGTCCATATTTTATTCTCCAGTCCTGAGGATTCTGGGATGGTGATGCCCGCTCCACCTCTGAGAGGGGACTTTGATCACATATGGCTGATAGATGGGACTCTCTTGTTTGTAGTTATAGACTCTCTCGTTTCCTTGGTGTGGTGGCTGTCCATCCTCACCTCCTTGTTAGTTGTTCTGGGTGAGTCCAATGAACTGGAGAGTAGGTGTTGAAACTCTGCTGAGGCTCAGGTCTCAGCTGGCACATGGACAGCACAGAGATTCAAGTCTCTTGGACATACACCTACCAACTCCAGCACCAACCATAGGTTCAAATGAAAGAGACAGAAGAGACATATGTAGAGAAATCACATCTGAGTCCAACCCTGTCACACTCAGGAGCACAAACTCCAAAGCAGGGCCCACTGGCAAGGCACCAAACTCCAGAGCTATCTGCCATGACCGTAGGACCTGGGTGTCTCTGGAGCTCTCAGGAGCCCCACTATTTGGGGTAGTAACTACTTTGCCTGTCTATGAGGTTTTAATATCCATAAATTTAAAGAAAACCTACAACACAACAACATAAAGACAAATGATCTAATTTTAAAAGTTGTGCAGAAAACTTGAATAACATTTTAACAAGGAATACAAATGAACAAGAAACACATGAAAAGATGCCCCATATCATAAGCATCAATAAAATGCATTTCAAAAATACAAGGAGACAACATTATGTACCCAGGAAAGTGGCTATTGTAAAAACAAAAAAAAAAAAAGTAATATAATAAGTTGGAGAGGATGTGCATCAATAGGAACACTCATTCATTGTTGGGAATGTGAAATGGGGCAGTATACATGGTTTTGGTTGTTCCTCAGAAAGTTAAGAACAGGATTACCACATATCTTGGCAATGCCACTTCTAGAAATAGCCCTGAAGGAATTGAAAACAGTGACTGGAACAGATATTTGCACTGTGATGTTCAGAGCAATAGTATTCACAATTGTCACAAGTTGGAAGCAACCCAAGCATCCATCAACAGATGACTGGATAAATATAATGTGGTATAAACATATGTGATGCTGAAGTCTGTGTGTCACCTTGGCTGGGTTATGGTGTCCAGTTGTTTGGTCAAGCAGGCACATTTCAAATTGTTGCTTTGAAAATATTTCATGCATATAAACCATCATTAAATTGATTGCATCTATGGGTGATTATATCTACAATCAACCAAGGAGATTACCTTAAAAAGTGAGAGACATCACACCCAATCTGTTGAAGGCATTAAGGTAGGATAACTGATGATTTCAGTAGTCAGAAAGAATTTCCATCTTTTTTTCAGCCAGCCAGCTTCTCCTGGGGAATTCATTAAAAACATTCATCAGCATTCCTAGCTTGCAGCCGGCCCTACAGAATTCTGACTTGCACATACCCACAGTCACAGTCACATGAGTTAATTGCTAAAATATAATAATATATATATTATATATATATATTTGCATTATATATATGTCAGTTCTGTTTCCTGGGGAACCATGGCCAATACAACATACAACGAAATTTTATTTAGCTGTAAAAAGGAATTTGATACCAAAGCCTGCTACAATATATATGAACCTTGGAGACATTTTGTGAGTGATATAAGCCAGACACAAATGGATAAATATTGCATGTTCTCACTTATATAAAATAATTAGAATATACAAATTTATAGTGTCAAAAACCAGAATGTATTTTACCTGGGGCAGAGGTGGGGTAGGTAATGTGGAGTTAAGGCTTATTTGGTATATAATTTCACAACATTGTGAAAATAATTAACACAATGTATGCATATTTGAAGGTGGTTAAAAGGCAAACTTAAAAAAATGGTAGAATTCAAACTATAGAACCCAGTTAATAGTGTCATTATAATAGTGTTGCATCAATTGTAACAAAATTATGACACTAATAATATAGAAAATTGCATATTTGAGTGGGGTATATGGGAACTCTGTATCTTCTGCATAATATTTCTGTAAACATACAACTACTCTTAAAAATGTAAAAAAAGAAGCCTGCAGTTTACTTACAAAAGCTTCCAGCAATTAGGCAAATAAGATATGTGACAGGGGTTACAATATGTTCGACATAGGGCATTTAGCATCATAGATGAATTTTCTTGTGTGGCAGAAGATGAAAGGGATATTGGAAGGACAATGAAGATTGAGCCAGCAAAGACTCGGGAAGAAAACTCCACCTTACATCAGTCCATTTTATTCATTAATGAATTTGCCTGGCCAGTCTCATAGGGCTCTCTGCAATCCCTGATACAAAGTTTTACAATCTTTCAATTTACTAATTTCCCAACTAGCCTGTCTTGCCCTGTGAAGGGCAAGAAATAGAAGTTCTGCTCCTGGAAATGACTGCTACCTTGGGATTGCTGGTGTAAGCAGTCTTTGGGGGTAAGACCATCATCACAAACAGACACCCAGTTAGGTCAAGCCAGACTACCAGGAGTAATCTGCTATTTATGTTCATTTGTTACTAGATCAAGGAAACCAGTAAAATATGGGAGGTAGACAAGTTATGAACCTGCAGACAAATTTGTTCTGAGTGTATTCCCATAGGACACGAGACAGAACAAGTCATATACATGCCATTTGTGTTCTTTCTGAGGTTTCCAGATAACACTTTCCCTGAGAGCATGGAGATGCAACAACATGAATGTGTGTTGTATATATTGAGCACCAACTGTGTGTAAGGCATAGTGCTAGGTATTGAGGGAGGTGCCAACCAAAGCACAGCCCCTGTTTTCAGGAAACTTTCATTTTAGTGGGTCATAAGGCACATGCCTAGGTGATTCTTAACCCAGGTGAGCAAATGTGTCTTGTCAGACCCTCATCTTTCTATTTTTTATTTTGTTTACTAATATGCCAAAATAAGTAAAATGACTGCCATCTGTATAAAACGGTATTATGTGTGTGTGTGTTTGGTGTATATATGTTTTTGTGTTTGTATGAGGGTTTGAAAGGATACAGAAGAAACTCATTGGCATGGGTGGCCTCTTGAGAGAGGGAATTGTTGCAATATTTTATGATTTCTTTTAAAGGTGTTATAAGTAATTACATTAAAAATTAAACAAGCCAAAAAGATGGGAAATTTGCATAAAAGTTAAGATTTCTGGCTTTACAATACAACTCAGATACTTTAGCAGTACAATACGCAACTATATCTGGCAATACATGCAACTGTCGGCAGTATGCTCATGACTCCTGCATATTCCAGGACAAGTTTCCTGAGAAGATCATGGCAGGAATCAATATTGAAGCCCTGATGAGTTGGCAAGGTAAAGAGATGGCAGGTGGGGGAAATGCATTGTCTGTAAATGGTACTCTGTCTAAAATGCAGGATGCAAGTCAGCAAGTAGCAATGAGGTTGGAGTGCTGGGTAGGGATGTCCAGTTCACAAAGAACATTGTGTGCCCTGAAGAAGAGTATTTTACTTTGGAGACTGTGGAAGTCAGGGTGGGAGGGCATTTGTGTAGTAAAGAATTATTCTTACACTGAGAGAAATCTGGCCTTTGCCTTTGACAACTGGGAGGTGATTTTTAGGCCCTTGGAATGAATTGCCTTATGGAAGTGTTTTTGTTTGCCTGGGGTCCTTGACTAAATGACAATTTAACAATGTGATTTATGATGGGTGCTTCAGCCTAAGCATTATTATTTCTACCTCTGAAGGAACCAAAAGCTAAATATCTCCTGGTTATTTAGGAGGAGATGGAGGATGAGGGGATGGAGAGTACAGGTCAGTACAGGTCAGTTATTGATGCATTATGTGATTGAGGTTCAATGATAATTCCAGACAGTAAAGCCATTGGTAAACTCCCCTGGTTGGCAATACTCCAGACATATATTCATACATTGATGCCAGGAAAGTAAAATGTCAACAATTCCACCTGGAGAGGACAAAGGATGTTATATGTTTGGTACTTCCCCAGAGTATGCCTAATGTGTTTTTGCCCATTATGATTTTAATCTGTAATCTGTATTCATTCCCTGTAAAAACCATAAACCATAGGCATAAAAGTTTTCAATAAGGTCTGTGTGTCCATCTATCAAATGATGAAACTTAAGATTGGTTTGGGGAACTCTCTAACTAGATTGAATTTCTCTAATGTCTCCCACAGACATACTGAAGGCCTAACTCCCAGTCCTGTGGGTGTGAATTCATTTGTAAATCAGATCTTTCAAGATATTAAAGTAAAGCTGAATCAGGGTGGGCCTTAATAAAAAAGATTGGGGCCCTTATGGGCAGAAGATATTGGACTCAATAAATTAGAAGTCAGAGGAGGAGACACAAGTAATAAATCACCATGTGATATATGAAGAGTTTGCTTACCAGCAAGCCACCACCAGAATTCAACAGACTTTGGGGAAGGCATGGCCAGGCAATATCTTAAATTTGAACTTGTATCCTCCAATGAATTCCTATTGTTAAGCCAAACACTCTGTGGTAAGTTGTTATAGCAGATATGACACACTAAGAAAACTCTCAACTAACAATTGTTGTTCACAAGCAGGGAGGGGTTGAGGGGACTGTCCCTGCAAATACTTCCTTGCTCAACTTTTAACAGCATTGAAGGATTTTAAGCTGAAAACTGTCATAAAATTTACATTTCAGAAAGAATATTTAGACAGCAGTGTGAAGAGACAATGGAGGATGACAAGACTACTGGCAATAGACCAGAGATATGGGTCTGCAGTAATTCATGCAGATATGATGATAGCCTAAAACTGTGACAAGGGCAGGGAGACAGATATCAGAGACATTAATGGCATAGATCCAAGGGGTCAGCTACCAATTTGGAAGTAAAAGGGAGTGGAAAGCCCAGGGTGACTCCCAGATTGCTACAAGGCAGTCTGTGGTAAGTACTACAGGAGTTTTAGACCAATGTAAGGCATGGGGACTCAGAAGATATGTGGAGATTCTGACTGGACACTGCAGAAATGCTGCAAGAGAGCATCTCCTGAAATATAAGGAGTGTCCCATGTATGAAATGCACTGTCATGATAATTAGCTCCTCTCCCCATTCCAGGCATCAAATGTGCCTCAGTCATTTATTATAGGAAATGCCTCTCTGGAGAACACAGTATGGTAGAATTGGAATTTCAGTTGCAGAAACTTAATTCTCATGGCTTAAAAGACAAAGAATGTCCAACTAACAAGTAGTTAAGTTATATGTCCTTTGGAAATAGATTTTCTTGTATTGGTCTTCATCCATTATATCTTAATTTGTCATTACTAAAGAACTTTTTGTGTTCTTCAGCAGCCAGGATGTTGATGCTCCTTGGAAATTTACTTTAGGCAAGAATTCCTAAACAGCATGTATTGCATGTCAACAAACCAGACTGCACTGCTAAAACCTCTGTCAAAGGTAGGGGCACAGTCCCTTATCCTCCTGTGGTTCTGAAGTTTAAGTCAGGGAGTAAATGAACCAGCTAGAATTTTCTGTAATCACTTTTCCCCTGAGATTTGCTTTATCATTTTGGGGTCTTTCACAAATGAGAGAAACAGGTGGTATCCTTGAAAGCAGGAAACAAATTTTTGGCTGCTTCAGTGCCTGCTACAATACCCATGAAAATATTTGATAACATTTGTTACTTAGATCAGAATTGAAATTATTTTCCTTTTGAGGTGTGCTGGCCAGGTACCAATTGAACAATATGTGATTTCAGACTTAGTGCATGATTTAAGAAATATTTAAAGCAATATCCAATCCACTATTAATAATTTAATAATAAGTAATGAGTCTTGTACCAGATGCTTTACACTTTTAATATTCACTTAAAGCCAAATACATAGCTACTACTACCATTTTCATGATATAAATGAGTGAATTGTGATATTGCAACTAACTTACCCAAGGGCATACAACTAGTAAGTGGTAGGAGCTGATATTCCCACCCAGTGAGTTTTATCACTATGCTACATTGCTTCCAGGGTCTGAGAATCCCTTTCTTTAATGGCTCTGAACTTTGGACTTAATACAGTTGCTTTCAAATTAGGGTTGCTATTTAAACTTTTCACCTGAGTATGTAACAATAATGCTCCATTTGGTGATGAGGGGCATATAGGAGAGAAGACTGAGTTGGTTGTGTGGCACAGGGTGGAGGGAGGGCACAACCCACCATGCTTAGTATCACAACACAGCTGTGGCAATGAGGGATCATGAATTTATTGAAGCTTGTAGGAGAGCTGGGTCAGGACAACAAATTTTTCTAACCCAACAGCAGTGTAGGCCTTTAGGAAGATCAATAAAAAGTTTTAACATCTTCTGAGGGGTATTGTTTGGCCCATGCAATGATGGTTCTCATAGGCTTTAGTTTTGTTTGCATTTTGTAATATTAAAATACCTCATTATGAAATATTTCAAACATAAAGAAAATAATAATGCAGACACATAGGCACCATTGAATTGATAGTTATTTTCCCACATGAGATCCTGTTCTCTCTTTCTTCAAAGCAACAATATTAGAGATACAGGTAATAACAACATCATTCCTTCTTTGTCTCCACTTCCAGAGGCAACAACTATCTTTTGGTTACTGTGTTTCATTCCCATGCTAGGATCTTATTTTCCAAATTTTTAATTGTGGCACAACTCAGATAAGGTAAGATATACAAATATAATCGTACAATTTGATAAATTGTAACGTGTAAATACACCTGGATGATGAATGTTTGAATATCTATATCTCAAAACAAGATAGAAGTCAAGATATTGGGCATATCTTGAAAATCTAAAGAATCTTGGTCTTACAATATTTTTAAAGTAAATTGATTAGCACTGCTGAATGCAATGATATCACTGCACCACTGTCACACTCATCCACTGCACAACTACATCCTTCCACCTTATCATAGATTTTGCCTGTATGGACATCATGAGCCCTGAATTTCAGCAGATTTGCAACACCTACTCACCAGTTCATTGGACTCATCCAGGACAACTAACAAGGAGATGATGATGAACAATGCTGATCCCAAGGAACAGAGAGTGTCTGAAACTGCAAGCAAGATAGCTCTATCCATCTGTCCCATGGGATCTAAGATCCCTCTCAATTAGAAGCAGAGTGGACATCACCATCCCCAAATCCTCAAGATTAAGGAATGAACAATGGACTAAAGTAGACTTATTATTATTCTACTATAGACATTATTATTCTAGCAATGGAAGAACTCTTACCATTGATGTAAAGGCAGTGGCCACCAGAGATTCTGAGGGATGGGAGAGGAAATAATAGGTGTAATATGGGGGCATTTTCAGGACATTGGATTAGTCCTGCATGACATTGCAGTAATATATACAGGCCATTGTATATTTTGTCATAACTTATAAAATTGTGTGGGACAGGGTGTGAAGTATAAAGTAAACTGTAGTCCATGGTTAGTAGCAATGCTTCAATATGGGTTGATCAATTATAACAAATGTGCCACACTAATGAATGATGTTGTTAATGTGTGAAAGTTTGGGAGAGGAAGGGAGCAGGGCATATGAGAATCCTTTACGTTTTCTATGTAACTTTTATGTAACCTAAAGCTTCCTAGAAAAAATTAATTTAAAAAAAGTAAATTGAATTACTAACAAGTAAACATTTCAAAATCTAGAGATTTAATGTAAAATTTAAAATTCTTGCTTCTCTATATTTTTTTAAACATATTATTTATTTATTTTTAAAAGATACTTAGCTTACATAAAATGTTACATAAAAAGATATAAGGGATTCCCATATGCTCCACTCCCCACACCTCCCAATTTTTCCCACATTAACAACTTCTTTCATTAGTGTGGTACATTCATTGCAATTGATGAACACATTTTGGAATATTACCACTAAGCATGGAGTATAGTTTACATTGTAGTTTACATTCTCTCCCATTCAATTCTGTAGGTTATGGCAGGATATGTAATGGCATGTATCTGTCATTGCAATGTCATTCAGGACAATTCCAAGTCCTGAAAATGCCCCCATATTACACCTCTTTTTCCTTCTCCCTGCCTTCAGCACCTCCAGTGGCCACTGTCTCCACATCAATGATATAATTTCTTCCATTACTAGAATTCCAATAAGTCTATAGTATAGAATACCTGTAAGTCCACTCTAGTCCATATTTTATTCACCAATCCTGAGGATTCTGGAATGGTGATGTCCACTCCACTTCTAATTGATAGGGTGTTTCAATTTCATATGGCTGATGGATGGTACTCTCTTGCTTGCAGTTGTAGACTCTTTTGGTTCCTTGATATAGTGGTTGTCCATCCTCACCTCCTTGTTAGTTGTCCTGGGTGAGTTCAATGAACTGGAGAGTAGGTGTTGCAACTCTGATGAGGCTCAGGACCCAGCTGGCACATGAACAGCCCAGAGATTCTGGTCTCTTGGATGTACACCAACCAACTCCAGCCCCAACTATAGGTTTGAATAGAAGGGACAGAAGAGGCATGTGTAGAGAAGTCACAAGTGAGACCAACACTGTCACCATTTACATCACAGAAATCAAGAGCAGGTTGTGCTGGGTGAGAAGTACCAAACAGTATGATTTATTATGAATTTACTTAAAATACAAGTGAGTGTAAGATTAGGATTTCAAGACCTATGAAAAACATCTATGTTTCAGTATGCATGTGTTATGTAATTGTGTTAGTGATTTATATTTATATATTAACCATTCCCTTTATTGCATAATTTGTACATTAAATGTGTTTTTTCCTCTTCATATATCTAGGAATTGTACCTAAAATAATTTCAATCATTCTTTGCCCTCTTTCTCTCTCTTTGTCCCTTTGCAGTGCAATGTAATAGCTTATAATTTTGCTTATTTAAATGAATCTTTTTATTTTATTTTATTTTTTAAAAGATACTTAGATTACATGAATGTTACACAAAAAATATAGGGATTTCCATAAACCCCACCACCTACACCTCCCACAACCTCCCACATAAACATCCTTCATTAGTGCGGCACATTAATTGCAATTGATAAACACATCCCGGGGTTTTGCCATTAAGCGTGGGTCATAGTTCACATTGTAGACCACACTCTCTCCCACAACGTTCTGCATGTTATATGATGATATAAAATGGCCTATATCTGACATTGCAGTGTCACTCAGGACTATTTCTGAGTCCCGAAAAAGCCCCTGTATTACAAGTGCTTTTCCCTCTCCCTGCCTCCAGAGCCTCGAGTGGGCACAGGCTCCACATCAACGAAGTAATTTCTTCCATTGCTTGAATCACAATATGTCTATAGAAGAATACAAGTAAGTCCACTCTAGCCCACAGCTCTTCCCCCAGTCCTGAAGAGTCTGGGATGGTGATGTCCACTCCACCTCCAATTGAGAGGGGGTTTATATCCCATGGGGAAGAAGAATGGGATTATCCTGCCTGCAGCAGCAGATTCTCTCCATTCCCTGGGATGGCCGTTGTCCAACATCATCTCCCCACCAGTTGTCTTGGATGAGTCCATTGAACCGTAGAGTAGGAGTTGCTGCTCCACTGAGGCTCCGGGCCCAGCTGGCACATAGACAGCCCAAAGACTTAAGTCTTAGTATGTACACCTACCAACTCCAACACCAAGTATAAATTTGAATAGAAGGGCCAGATGAGCCATGTGCAGGGAAGACAAAGTTGAGTCCAACTCTGTCACTCCTAGGAGCACAAACTCCAAAGTAGGGCCCACTGCCAAGGCACCAAACTCCAGAGCTTGCCACCCTAACATAGGATCTGGGTTTCTCTAGAGCCCTCAGAAGCACCACTATTTGGAGTAATATCCACTTTGGAATTCTATGATATCCTACTGAGATGTGCAGAAGCGTTACCTCTGGGATGACGCCCCAAATCATTTTGAAGTCTCTAGCCATATAAGCTCACTTGTCTTTACCTTTTACCCCTTTTATTCAAGGTCTTTTTCTAGTCGCATTGGCAGTTGGTGCTTGGTAACAATCCCTCGGTGCCAGGGAGGCTCATCAATGGGAGTCGTGTCCCATGCTGGGAGGAAGGTAATGCGTTCATAAGCTGAGTTTGGCTTAGAGAGAGGCCACATTTGAGCAATAAGGAGGCTCTCAGGAGGCAATCCTTAGGCACCCCACAACAATAGGCTAAGTTTCAATTTTAAGAGCAAAGACTCATAGGCTAGTCATCAATATCAAGGGCCCATCAGTGGATCATCCTCCTTCACCAGTCACTGCCTCTGAATTCGGGGGAATGTTGCTGCTCCCTTAGAGAATGTGGCAGAGCTCTCCAGGATGGGAATTCAGTGTTCTCTCATTTATTGAGTGATTCTCCACCCACTGTGACAATGCCCAGTGAATATTTGAACATTTTTATATACCTTATATTTATGCCTAGGTGCACTTCTTACCATGCATCCCCCATCCCTGACACCCTACACCAATGATCCTCCCCCAACCCTGTTGTAACCCTTCTGTGATCCAAAGCTTCTTCAAAGATGAAGCCATTACAATACCTGAATACTATTAATAGGAAAATGAAATATTAATGGTAAGTTTAAATGTAAGAGATAAAATACATAAAAA
This sequence comes from Cabassous unicinctus, assembly GCA_029593785.1. Classification (NCBI taxonomy): domain Eukaryota; kingdom Metazoa; phylum Chordata; class Mammalia; order Cingulata; family Chlamyphoridae; genus Cabassous; species Cabassous unicinctus. The sequence goes on from JAQZBX010029903.1 coordinate 26,591, forward strand.
TAAAAAATTAAATTAAAATAAAATTAAATTAAATGGGATATTAAAAAATGAAAAAAAATTTTTTTTGACATTTTGCCTTTCATCACTGCAATATCTGGTTTTCGGTCTGTACCATGGCACCTTCCCCCTCTCATTCCCCAGTGTCTCACTACTTTTCATTTTGTTTTCAAAGAAGTTTTAGGTCACAGCATAGTCACACACAGAATACAGGAGACTATGATATACACAACATCCTCCGCCTTCCCTCCTTCCCATATTAATACCTTTTTAGAGCTTGGAAAAAAGATGGCGTCGGCTTAGGAGGGCGACTGCAAGCAGCTCCCAGATCATGGCAGAGAGTGGACAGGGTGCGGCACGGGTGTCTGTGCTGTGGGTGTGTGGAGTAAGAAGCTGGGACATCTATCTGGACAGATCGATGGTGTGGACTGAACCATAGAGATTCGTGAGTTTTAAGCCTGCCTGTGGTGCTTAACACAGA
>JAQZBX010029904.1:0-27068 GCA_029593785.1 Cabassous unicinctus
TATTTTATTTTTTTACAGTGTTTTTTTATTGTGGGTAAAAATCAAAATTTTCACAATACATACAAATATTTGTAAAATGATATATAAATACATATGCATATATGTGCATTTGTTTACATAAATGTTATTTTATATATATATATATATATATATATATATGTAATTTTTAAAGGTGCTAAGATTATCTAAATATTACTCAGAAATTACAGGGATTCCCATGTTCCCCACTTCCCACACCTCCAATAACATCCCACACCACCATCCTTTATCCATGTGACACAACACCCACAATGGATATACACATCCTGGGGCCTTGCCACCGAGCATGGACCACAGGTCACATCATAGACCATACTCTCTTCCATTAGCCATGGTAACACATTAATAATATAGCCATGATTTATTACTGATAGAAATATGTCTGGAAAGTCCATTCAAGGACTTCGAAGAAAAAATGAGCAAATGCTTAAAGAAATAACTTACACAGTTATTGTTAACATTTGAAAAAAATCACAATGTTACAATAATATCTTCAGTGGCCAAAAATGGGCAACACACTTAAAAAAATGGAAATAAAAATTATTGAACTGTTTTTTATGGCATAGAAGGTGTATATTCTTCCAGAATAACTTCTACTCTCTGTTTACAACTTTTCTAGAAGAAGTAAAGGAACAGGATCATTGCCAGGAAAGAACACATAAAATGGTTTGGTGTGCATAGGTTATCCTGTAAGGCAGTTGGATTTAAGTCTAATTTACCCCAGTTTTAGTCATCTGAAAACATTTTTAAATTACATAGCTTTTACCCTGTTTTTCTCCTATAAATTTAACACAGTCTTTTGAAGTAAATGTGGTTGCTCCCATTTATATTTATGATTAATAAAGAAATGTATTTAATGCACATTGTAGCAAGTTTTGATCTACTCAGGTCTTACACTCTACTCCATACTTGGATAAAGAAACCCTGATATTCAGTGTTCCTTGTGAATTTTAAGAAGATGTAATTTAAGGAAAGGTAGTTCAATTTTTAACAGAAAACAATCCACTTGAACTATTTTTTTTAACATAACAAATTTAGGCAATACATGGATGAAACCATGTATTCCTTTTATATATACAGGAACTGCATCCACTTGGGCCCAATTTCTTCATCAATGCCTATCCAATCACTGCCTAGTTTATCATATGTATTTCTAAGAAACAGACATGGGGATGTAATTAGGTGAACTCTATTTCACCAGATACTGTCTTGCATATGTACACAAATAAACTGAGATGTCAGAGGTGCCATTAGATTTGAATACATACAGAATTCCATGGAAGAATGTGACTGAAGTCACCATGTTTATATTGACAGGCTTCACAGATAATATTGAGCTGGAGGTCTTCCTATTTTTATTATTTCTAGCAGCCTATGTTTTTACTCTGATTGGAAATTTGGGACTGGTTTTATTGGTTATTGAGGATGCCCTGCTCCACACCCCCATGTACTATTTTCTGAGTGTGTTGTCATTCCTGGATGCCTGCTATTCTTCAGTTATTACTCCCAAAATATTGGTCAGTTTCTTGGCAGAGAATAAAGCTATTTTCTTTCTTAGTTGTACAACACAGATGTTTCTAGCTGTTACTTTTGGAACCACAGAATGCTTTCTCTTGGCTACAATGGCTTATGATCACTATGTAGCAATCTGCAACCCACTGAGATATTCAATTAACATGTCACCCTGAGTCTATGTGCTGCTTATCATTGCTTCCTATGTTGGCAGCATTTTGCATAGTACTTTAAATACTGTAGCCACTTTTAGCCTATCTTTCTGTACATCCAATGAAATTAGACATGTGTTTTGTGACATCCCACCACTCCTCGCTGTTTCTTGTTCTCACACTCACATCAACCATCTTCTACTCTTCTACTTAGTAGTTTCTATTGAGATGATTACTATATTGATAGTACTGATCTCCTACGGTTTCATTTTTTTTGGCCATTCTGAGGTTGCGTTCTGCTGAAGGGAAGAGAAAAGTCTTTTCCACCTTTGGCTCTCACCTAACTGGAGTGTCAATTTACCATGGGACAATCTTCTTCATGTATTTGAGGCCAAGTTCCAGGTATGCTTTGGATTACGATATGATAGGGTCTATATTTTACACTATTGTGATCACCATGCTGAATCCTGTCATCTATAGTTTGAGGAACAAAATTGCTCTTCTTAGTCATTGTGTAATTTGATTTTCAGTTATTATATTTATAGTCGATAGCTTCAGAGTTTCATGGCTTCCATATATTCTCACATATTTCACAGTAATTTCTCTGCACACATTATGGAGTTAATTCTCCTTCTGACATCCCTTGGAATGATGTCCCTGTGATTAATTCACTTGCTACATGTTCCCTTCCACATCCAAATCCATGCAGCCTCTGGATGCGCCTTTTGTACACTTTGGCTCAACACCACAGATTTTTATTCCTCTATTAAATTCTTTCCTTTCTGCTTTCCAATTCATACATTGATTATATCTATTCTGTAACTCCAAAAAATATACTGAGATTACATTATAATATTTAAAGAGAATGTACTTAAGAATCAGGAAAGACAGATAAAATTATAGCTTAGAGAAATACCTGCACCTGATTCTAAGGTAGAGATGCTCCACAGTCTGAAAAGGCAGTCCACTTTTCAGGGTTCCTATCATGCTGGGGTATTGGACTTAGTGTGCATCTTGTCCGTTACCTTCTATGTATGAGGAATAACTTTGGTTTTTTGTTGATCCTCAAATGTCCTCCTAGTGAGGAAGGCATAATGGAAAGATTCTTATTTCAAGTCATCTGTTTCTGCCTCATTTATTTTGTTCTATTTACTTTGATTCCTAGATTTGTTCATCAGGAGTAGAAACTCCCCTGGAACCAACACAACATAAGAGTACTTAAAGTGGACTATTAAATTTCCCTTCAATTACAATATAAGAACTTTATCTGACTAATGGTTGAGGATTGAGTATGGACTAACTTGAGAAATTAAAAAGAAAAAAGCACCAAGAGCCCCAGCTTTAGCAGGACACACACTTTCTTGTGTTTTTCCTCCAGGAACACTGACAGCCTCTCACTGTACATAAATACCACACAAAAATTCCTTTGTGCTTCTGTCACAGGAAGGAAGTGTAGCCATTTAAATTCTTTCCAAAGCATTCTGTTCTCCGTAACAAATACTTGCCCTTAAAAGGTACTATTTTACCAGATTCTAACCAAATTGGATATACAAGATCCTAACTTCCCTCAGGAAAGAGAGGAAACCAACTCCAGACCATTTTAGCCCTACTGTGTCAACACTTGGGTGAAAAAAAAAGGTGATAAACATTTGTGAAGGTCACAGTCCTGATATGAAGGCTCACTAAGAGACTGAGACCTTATCATAAGATTTAGAACATTGATCTCTCCCCACATCTTACCACCACATTAATAGCATTACTGTATATAAGAATGGGTTGCAACTGTTCAAAATTGCAAAGCTCATATCCAATTTACTAAGGAATTCCCTAAAGAAGCCTAAAGAGGAGACACAAACAAGGACACCAGAAGAAATTTTAACCAGTGATATGAATATCAGGTTCAGGAAAAAATAAAACAGCCTAACTGCTAGCCATATGAATATAAGACTTCATGCTAAATTCTATTTACCTCAGTTGCCTCTACCAGATACATGGTGCCTCACTTTCAACACTAAACCACAAGGCATGATAAAAGGCAAAGGAAAAAAAAGCAGTCTGGAGATAATGCAACGTCTGAAGCAGACTCAAATTTGGCAGAGTAGTAGGAATTATCAGAACAATCATTTAAAGTAACTATGATTAATATGCTAACAGCCCTAGAGGAAAAAGTGGACAACATGCACAAACTGTTGGGTAGAAGGTAACCTGAGCAAGGTTGTGAATTAAGACACACCTGACCCACAGACCCCTGAGAAACAGAGAAAAAAAAATGAGTAGAATTTATCAAAATTAACTTCCCCAAATTGTGAAAGACAATAAAGGGTAGACAATGACTCAACAACTGAAAAATGTGAAATCAAGAAAAAAGAAAAAATAAACTAAGCAATTTAAAGGAGCCACAGGGTAAGTGTGTTTGTTCAAGGCCCCACCCCACCCTAGGTTCTGCAGGTATTTTGCATGACCTACATACAAGTGAGGGTCCCTGGGGTTAGATGATTGGTGTACCTTAATGAACATATTGGGTGTCTTTTTGTATCAGCCCCAACTGATTCTGTGGAACACTTACTCAGAGACCATGTCTGGGTCCCCTATCCTGGGATTTACTTGAGCATGAGAAGTGATACAGAACACTATACACTAATCTCCTTAATCAATATAGATGCAGAAATCATCAACAAATTCTAGCAAATTGAATATGGAAGCATATTAATAGGATTACGGAACATGACTACCTGGGATTTATCCCAGGAAAGAAGGGATGGTTCAACATAAGAAAAAAAATCAATAAAACAAACCACATTAATATATGAAGAAAAAATTTACATAATTAAAAACTGAAGTAGAAAAGGAATTTGACAAAATAGACGAGAATTTCATAATAAAATCACTTCATAAAATACAGATAAAAGGGAATTTATTCAGCATGATAAATGACATATACAAAAAGCCCTTAGCTCTTATTATACTTTGGTGTGAAAGACTGAAAGCCTTTCCCATGAGGTAAAGAACAAGACAAGAATGCATTTTTACCGATGGTTTCAAGAATGAAGTTCTGACACATGATAAAAAACTGTTTGGATGACCCTGAGAGTAATAAGCCAGTCACACACACAAAAAACAAATATGGTATGAAATTACTTATATGAAACACCTAGAACAAGCAAAATCACAGAGACAGAGTAGATTACAGGTTACCATAGGCCAACTTATGAGACAAATGGGGAATTATTGGTTAATTATTGTGGTACTTTGTTGGGATAATAAAAATTTTGGATAATGAATTATAGTGATGGTAGCACAATAAATAATGCAATTAATACCACTGAATTTTTCACTTGTAAGTGGTTAAAATGGGAAGTTTTGAATTGTATAAATGTTATTATAATAGTTAGAAAAAAATACAGAGGGGTAATGTAGGCAGAGAGACACTCCAAGAAAGAATCAAGAGGAAATGCCAGATATTAAAAACACTATGACAGAAATAAAGAATGCCTTTGGTGGAATCATCAGAGGATTGGACATCTCCAGGAAAATACCAGTGAGATTGAAGATATGTCAATAGAAACTTCCCAAACTAAGGAAGAAAGAGAAAACAAGACAAAGTTGGAACAGAATATCAAAGAATTGTGAAGCAATAATTAAAGATTTATATTTGTATAAAGAGGAAGACTAGAAGGAGAAAGAAATGGGAAGAGGAAATATTAGTATTAATGGCTGAGAATTTTTGAAAATTATTGATAGACATTAAATCATAGAATCAGGAAACTGATAAAATACCAAGCAGGAAAAATATATTTTTAAAAAATCCGTATCTAGGAATATATTAAAGCTGAAAGAAGTAAAACACAAAAAAGAAAATCTTGAAAATAGCCATATCAAAAATAAACTTATGTATGGAGGTAAAGGTAAAAATTTTATCAGTTTTCTCCTCAAACTTTGCAAGCTAGCAGAGAGTGGATTGGAATATTTAGAAAGCTGAAAGAAAAAAATTGCTAAAAATTATATATTCAGCAAAATTATCTGTAAAAAGAGAATGAGATATAAAGACTTTCTTAGACAAACAAAAATTGATGGAGTTTGTCAACAATAGGCATGTTTTGCAAGAAATGTTAAAAGATTTGCTTCAGAGAGATGGGAAATTATATAAATCAAAAATTCAGTTCTGCATAAAGAAGGAAGAACATAGGAGAAGGAATAAATAAAGGTAAAACCATAAATATTAATTTCTTATTTTAAACTGATCTAACAGATAACATTTTGTTCAAAATAATAAAGTACCAATACAGTTGATGATTGTAGCTTAAGGATAAATGAAACGTATGGCAGCACTGCTATAAGCAATGGGAAAGGAGAATTGGGGAAACTTTAAGGTATCAGAACTACATGTGAAAAATTGCAATGCTATTTGAAAATGGACTTATATTTATCATAAATGTACATTTGTCAACATTAGGACAACTGTTTTAGTTTCCTGGTTGCTAAAACAAATACCATACAGTGGGTTGATTTAACAACAGGAATTTATTGGCTCATGATTTCAGAGCATGGAAAGCTTGCTTCCTCCTGTGGTCAGTATCTTCTGCCTAAATGGCAATCTTTGGGGTTCCTTGCATTTTCATAAATGCAAGTCACATGCAGTCTTCTCCTTTCTCTTCCAATTTCCATTCTCTTCCAGCATCTGAATGTTCCTTGTGACTTTTCTCATTGTCTGCCTTTCTCTCTGTTTAAAAAGGACTCCAGTAAATTGTGTTAAAGCCCAACTGTGCTAAAGCTCCACCTTAACTCTCTTCAAGAAATTTATTTACAAGTTTTCCACACCCACAGGACCAGGGTTGAACCTCAACATGCCTTTTGTGGGAGCATGATTCAATCCCAAACAGCAACAACTAAAATTTTAAACCTAAGTATAATTGATTGGCTAAGAGAGAAAAGAAAATGGAGTTACATGAAATGCTCAGTTAAAAGCAGGGAAGGAAGAACAAGAGCAAGAGAAAAAAAGTTAATTAAAGAACAAGGGCAAGTGAATAGAATACAGTTGAAATCTGATAGATAATACATTTCTGTGAGTGTAAACCCATTGTTGGAAGGTTTTCATGAGGTTACGTCAGTTAAGGTGTGACACATGGTGTGCCTTAATTTTCTTCCTGGTTTCCTTTCTAAACCAGATAAATACAGGGAGAAAAAGCCAAGGAAGAAAGGTGAAAGGAAGAAAATACAGAAGAGAATGGAGAGACCAGTAGATACCACCAGGTGCCTTGCAGTGTAACAGAGGAGTCCAGGATTGCTGGCATCTGGTATTCAGGAAGAAAGTGTTGCCTAATGATGCCTTGATTTGGACATTTTTCTCAGCCTTAAAACTGTAAGCTATAAATTCCCATTTTTAAAACTGCCACATTTCATGGTGTCTACTTTGAGGAGCTAAACAAACCAAAACAATATTAATCCAAGTATATTAATAATTTTAAATGTGAATAGAATTTTTTCAACATACCAATTAAAAGATACAGATTATCACTATAGTAGGCCTATTAAGAAACAATTTAAATATAAAAGAAAACAGATAAATTAAAAGTAAAAGGATGTAAAATGATATACTATACTAAAACTAATCAAAAGAGCTGTGGCAGCAATATAAATTTCAGATAAACAGATTTAAGAACAAAGAAAATTATGAAGGATGAAGTGAGGCATATTTAATGATAAAACTAAGTTCTCCAAGGGATTTAATTATTTTGAATGTATATGCACTTAACCTCAGAGGATAAGAATATGTGAGGTAAAACAGATAGAACTACAAGTAGAAATATACCTATCTACTCCTACACTTGGAGGTTTCAACACTCCTCTATCAGTTATTGACAGATCCTGCAGGCAGAAAATCAGTAAATATATAGTTGAACTTAATAGAATACTCCATCAGCTGCATGTGGTTGATACTTCATCAAAAACAACAGACAAATGAGAGGGTCAAGATGGCACAGAGTAAGTAGCTCCAAGAGTCAGCTTGTCCTACAGGACAGTTAGAAATCACCAGAGCTATCTAAGACACCTGTTGGGGGGGGGGATCGGATCCAGGAGACCCAAAGAGCATCCTGCAACATCCTTGAAAGAATGGAAGAAGGAGACTGCCTATCTGCAAAGAAGATGCATGAGTAGAGCACTCCACACTGCAGAGGCAGGTGCCCATCCTCCACTGGCTGCACAAGCCTCCTCAGGAGCTATTCCGTGGTGTATTTAGAAGCTCCATTTCCCAAAATAGGGAGAGGAAGAGATGGTCAGGCACTGACTTCAGATCCTGATTGGTATATTTGGGCAGCTAAAATATAATCCTAAGAACAGCTAATGTTTGAACCTCTCTAAAATGGAAAGCTATCAGTAGCTGCCATTTTAACTCCACCTTTCACATGAAGGAATGCAGGGCTGATTGAAAATGACAGTGATGAGGGAGCAAAGATGGCTTAAGCTGCTAGGCACCTCGCTCCCACATCAGAGGTCCTGGGTTTGGTTCCCAGTGCCTCCTAAAGAAACAAGGAAAGATGAACAGACACAGCAAGTGAAAAACAACAAGAGGGTGGGGAAAAATAAATAAGGAAATTTAAAAAACTGATAGTGATGGTCAAGGCCAGATTCTTTCCATCCAGATTTGATTGCAGCTCTAGCCTAAGCTCCAGTCCCATCTCTGGCAGGGAGGAAGCTGGGGGTGGGGGCACCTGCACCAGCTTTTTGGGCACTTGCACGTGCTTTCTGCTGGCACAGAATGGACAGTCAGACAACTGGGTCTCCATCCCCTTCCCCTAATAGGATAGGAGGATATCTGTGTTCCCTTAGCCTCTGCAACTGCAGATGTTTCAGCCTACATAGATTAGATTGTTGGACACTACGGAGGGTCCATCCTCACCCCTGGCAAAGGATTAGATAGGCTGGTGTTATGTCAGTCTACCTAGGTAACTGTGATCAGTTTTGACCCACATGGCTTAGTTTGCTCCCCACACCTGCAGTGCCATTCCCACCCTAGGCAGAGGAGGAAGGAGCATGAATCTTCATCAGTCTTTCCAAGCAACTATAGATTGTCTTGGCCTACATGAATTAGGTTACTACACATGGTGGCAGCTCTGTCCTTATGCCTGCCAGAGGAGAAGGCTGGGAGAAACTTCATCAGTCCCTGAGGTAAAGGGAGAAGCAGCCTTCAAAGCTTATAATACCAACTACATCCTCAGCTTCTACTACAGAAACAGCAAGGGAGAAAGGGCAAGAATCCTAAACTAAAGAGAGAAGCTGCACCCAGAATAAATACATCTAGTAAGCCAGATGCCAAGACACCAATAAAAAGACACAATCCATACCAAGAAACAGGAAGATATGGCCCAGTCAAAGGAACAAGATAAGCCTCCAGATAACATAGAGGAGTTGAAGAAACTAATCATAGATGTTCAAACAAATATCTTTAATAAATACAATGAGATGGCTAAAGAGATTAAGGATATTAAGAAGACACTTGGTCAGCACAAAGAAGAATTTGAAATGATATGTAGAAAAATAGCAGATCTTATGGGCCTGAAACCCATGATGAATGAAAAAGAGACATGAAAAGTTATGTGTCATGGGTGTCCTAGAAGGAGAAGAGAAGGGAAAAGTGGCAGAAGGAATATATGAAGAAATAATGGTTGAAAACTTTCCAACCCTATTGAAGGACATAGATATCAGTGCACAAGAAGAATAATGTACTCTCATCTAAATGAATCTGAATAGACCTACTATGAGACACATTCTAATTAGAATGTCAAATGCCAAAGACAGATAATACTGAGAAAAGCAAGAGAAAAGAGATGCATCACATACAAGGGATACCCAATAAGATTAAGTGCTGATTTCTCATCAGAAACCATAAAGGCAAGGAGGCAATGGTATGATATATTTAAGATACTGCAAGACAAAAACAGCCAGCCAAGAATCTTATGTGCAGCAAGGCTGTCTTTTAAAGATGAGGGTGAGTTTTGAATCATCACAGATAAACAGAAACTGAGAGAGTTTGTAACCAAGAGATGGGCATTGAAGGAATTTCTAAATGGAGTGCTACAATCTGAAAAGTAAAGACAGGAGAAAGAAACTTGAAAGAGAGTATAAAAATAAAGATTATATCAGGAGATGGAAGATGGCATTGGTTTAGGTGGGCACTCACCATTTCTCTCACAAAGGATGGTTGATTGGGGACAGGATCCTGCCCAGGAGGTCTGCTCTAGCAGCCTGCAGATTGAGAACCTTGGAGACATTGATCTAGAGAGAGCTGGACAGCGAGGTGGACTGCTCAATATAAAATCATGAGTTTTTTTCCTCAGCTGGAAATCATGGATGCAGATGGCTAAGCCCCAACCTCCTGGAAACTCGGAGAAAGGGAGCACTCTCTGAGAGTGGGAGGGTCCTCACAAAGGGTGAGAGTGGTTTTTTCTGTCAGTTTGGCTGCCTGGACCCCCTTGCAACTTTCTGGAAGCAAACCAGCCAGCTAGAAGTGGTGGCATGCTGAAGAGAGTGGTGAATCTGATGAGGAAGCCTGATTTACCTAACAGCCCTGGGACACAGAGGATTGGCTCAGGAAGGGGTGGAGCCAGCCAATTTTGTAGTTCTGTCCTGAGGGTCAGAGTCTCAGCTCCCCTTGGGGTGTCAGGCAATGGGAAGTGTTTGACAATTTTTCATGAGCCTATTTAGGGTCCCCTCAGTGGAGGGGATAGTCCAGAAGAGGCCTTCTTTTGGGCCCCTTATTTCTTCAAAAATTTTTTATAACTTAATTTAATCACTAAAATCTGCCTCAAAACCTGCAGAGAGAAGGCTGCTGGGTAATTGATTGATGAACGCGGCTGAGAGGCTTCACAATGGCCCAAGAAGGAATGCTATTCTTCCTTAGTTTTGTTTGACTGCATGCTTGTGTGTTTGTTTGGTTTTTCTTTGTTTGTTTATTTCTTGCTTTTCTTTACTCTTTCCTCCCCACCCCCTCTTTTTTAAAAATTAGGTGCTGCTAGCTTGTTTCTTCTTTGCAGTGCTTCTTCTTCCTTGATTTTCTATTCTCTGTATATAGTGATTATTTTCTACCAACACTATCTCTTTTCCTTCCTTCATTTTCCACCCTCTGCTTTTGGTTGTGGTTCTTACATTCCACCTTTTTTCATTAGTCCTCAACTTCATGGGTGTCAATTTCTATCTTGTCCATTCTGATTTCTTTTAGTATTATTATTAACTTTTTCCTTTCAGCCCTTTCTTTACTCTTTCCCTCTGTCCTCATCATTCTGGCCTATAAATCATTCTATATATTTTTCTCTGTTTGGTTTCCCATTCCATTGTAAGTACTCCACTTTTTCCCCCTATTACTCTACACTGCTTACATGAGTTAAATATTCATTTTACTAAGCCTGATATGGCCCCTCTTCTCTTATCGCTATTGCTATTATCCTTTTTCCTTTCTTACCTCTTTTGATTCCTCTGGCCCTAATCATTTTCCTTCAAGGGAACATAAAAAAAAGCAAGGAAATGCAAGAAGAATAAAGTGTGAAAGAGAAAACTTAACACACACACAGAGCCACCAGTTAAATAAAAATCTAGAGCAGAGAGAGAAGCTAATCAACTGAATAAATCCATCAAGACAAAATGATGACCAGAGGGCAAACAAAAATTACAAACCACACTGAGAAACAGGAAGACATGGACCATTCCAATGATCAAACTAAAACCAAGAAGAGATGCAGAACATGGAACAACTAATCAAAGCTGTCCAAACAAATATCATGGACCAATGTAATGAAGTGAAGGACAAGATTAAGGATATTAAGAAGACACTGGGAGAATACATTGAAGAAATTGTCAACATATATAAAAGAATAACGGGTATGATGGTGGTGAATGACGCAATCCAAGAAATAAAAAAGATGCTGGAGTCACATAACAACAGATTTGAACAAGCAGAAGAAAGAATTAGTGATGTGTAAGGCATTGCATCTGAAATCAAACATATAGTAGAAGAGATAGATAAAAAGATAGAAAAATCCAGCAGGGACTTAGGGGTTTAAATGACAACACAAAATGCACACACATACACATTGTAGGCATCCCAGATGGAGAAGAGAAGGGAAAGGGAACAGAAGGAGTGCTGAAGGAAATAATGGCTGAAAACTTCCCAAACCTATTGAGGGAGATGTACATACATGTCCAGGAAGCACAGTGTACCCCAAAGAGTATAAATCCTAACGGGCCTACTCTGAGACATACACTTGTTAAATTGTCCAATGCTTAAGAAAAAGAGAAAATTCTCAAGGCAGCAAGAGAAAAGAAAACCATCGCAAACAAGGGAAGCTCAATAAGATTAAGTGCAGATATCTCATCTAAAACCATGGAGGCAAGAAGACAGTGGTATGACATAGTCAAGGTACTCAAAGAAAAAACATCCAGGCACAATTTCTCTATCTAGTAAAGCTGGCATTCAAAAATTATGGAGAGTTCAAAATACTTACACAAATTAAGGGAATATACCAATAAGAAACCTGCCCTTCAAGAAATAATAAAGGAAATTCTACATGTTGAAAGGAAAAAACAGGAGAGAAAGAATTGGAAGAAAGTGTAAGAATAACTAAAAAGAAAAAAAAAGAAATAATAACAACATAGGACATACATAAACCCAAAGAAAATATGGCTGATGGAAGAAATTCATTGAGACTAATAATACTGAATGTTAATGGATTAAACACACCAGTCAAGAGACACAGATTCACAGAATGGATAAGGAAATATGACCCATCTATATGTTGTGTGCAGGAAACCCACCTTAGACCCAGGGATTCAAAGAGGATGAAAGTGAATGGCTGGAAAACAATTTTACAAGGAAACAATAACCAAAAAAGGGCGGGAGTAGCTATCCTAATATAGGACAAAATAGACTTTAAAGGCAAAACTTTTGTAAGAGACAAAGATGGACACCATATATTAGTAAAAGGGGTAATCTTCCAAGAAGAGAACAATCATAAATATTTATGCACCTAATTAAGGTTCCTCAAAATACATGAGGCAAACACTGGAAAAACTAATTTGAGAAATAAATGCTTCTACACTTATAGTAGGGCACGTTAATAAACCATTATCATCATTAAACAGAACATCTAGACAGACAATGAATAAAGAAACAAAACTCTGAATAATACATTAGAGGACCTGGACCTAATAGACATAAACAGAACACTACACCCAAATAAGCGGGATATACATTTTTCTTGAGTGCACATAGATCGTAATCCAAGATAGATCACATGCTAGGCCACAGAACAACTCTCAATGAATTAAGAAAGACTGAGATTATACAAAGTCATTTCTCTGACAACAAAGGAATGAATTTAGAAATCACTAAGGGACAGAGAACCAGATTAGGCACAAAGATGTGGAAGCTAAACAACACACTCTTAGGCAAACAGTTGGTCAAGGAGGAAATCTCAAAAGAAATCAGTAACTACCTCGAATTGAATGAAAATGACAACACAACATATCAAAACCTATGGGATGCAGCCAAAATGGTACTGAGAAGGAAATTCATAGCCATAAATGCATATATTACAAAAGAAGAAAGAGCTAAAAATGAAGACTTAACTGAACACCTGGAGGAATTGGAAAACCAACAACAAACTAATCACAAAGGAAGTAGAAAGAAAGAAATAACAAATATTAGAGCAGAACTAAATGAAGTAGAAAACAAGAAAGCACTAGAAAAAATAAACATAACAAAAAGCTGGTTCTTTGAGAAGATCAATAAAATTGACAAACCCTTAGCCATACTAACAAAGAAAAAGAGAATGCAGATGCAAATACACAAAATACAGAATGATGAAGGGGATGTCACTACTGACCCCACCGAAATAAAGAGTATCATAAGAGGATACTTTGAAATATTATATGCCAACAAGAATGATAATTTAGAGTAAATAGATAAATTCCTAGTAACTCAGAAACAGCCTACATTGACAAGAGAAGAAATTGATGAATTCAACAGTCCAATTACAGGTAACTGATAGATTCAGTCCTTAAAAACCTCCCAACTAAGAAGAGCCTAAGACCAGAAGGCTTCACAGGTTAATTCTACCAAACAATCCGGAAAGAGCGAACACCAATTCTGCTTAAACTCTTCCAAAAAATAGAAATAGAAGAAACATTGCCTAACTCATTCAATGATGCCAACTTTACCCTAAAACCAAAGCCAAACAAATATACCACAAGAAAGGAAAATTGCAGATCAATTTCTCTAATGAACCTATATGCTAAAATCCTCAACAAAATACTTGCTAATCACATTCAACAACATATCAAAAGAAATATACACCATGACCAAGTGGGTTTCATCCCAGGTATGCAAGGATGGTTCAACATAAGAAAATCAATCAATGTAATACACCACATAAACAGATTGAAAGAAAAAAATCACATGATCATCTCTATAGATGCAGAAAAAGCATTCAACCAAATACAGCACAATTTCCTGATAAAAACATTGCAAAAGACAGGAATAGAAGAAAACTTTCTGAACATGATAAATGGTATATATGAAAAACCCAAAGCTAACATCATCTTCAATGGTGAAATCCTAAAAGCCTTCCCTCTGAGATCTGGAACAAGACAAGGCTGCCCACTATCACCACTCCTATTTAATGTTGTCTTAGAAGTACTTGCTCGAGCACTAAGGCAAGAAAAAGATATAAAAGACATCCCAATTGGAAAAGAAGATGTAAAAATTTCATTATTTTTAGATGACATGATCCTATACATAGAAAACCCTGAGAAATCTACAACAAAGATTCTAAAACTTATAAAGGAGTTCAGTAATGTCACAGGCTATAAGATCAATTCTCAAAAGTCAGTAGCATTTCCATGCACCAATAATGAGCAATCTGAGGAGGAAATCGAAAAAAAAATACCATTTACAATAGTAACTAAAAGAATCAAATACCTAGGAATAAATTTAACTAAAGATGTAAAGGACTTATATACAGAAAACTACACAACACTGTTAAAGGAAATCAAAGAGGACTTAAAAAAATGGAAGAATATTCCCTTTTCATGGATAGGAAGACTAAACATCATCAAGATATCTAGCCTACCCAAACTAATCTACAGATTTAATGCAATCCCAATAAACATCAACACTATATTTTTTAAGGAATTGGAAATACTAACTACAAAATTTATTTGGAAGGGTGAGAAGCCCCAAATCGACAAAGACATATTGAAAAAGAAAATTGAAGTTGGAGGTATCACACTACCTGACTTTAAAACATACTACCAACTACAGTTTTGAAAATCACATGGTATTGGCACAAAGA
Source organism: Cabassous unicinctus (assembly GCA_029593785.1). Classification (NCBI taxonomy): domain Eukaryota; kingdom Metazoa; phylum Chordata; class Mammalia; order Cingulata; family Chlamyphoridae; genus Cabassous; species Cabassous unicinctus. The sequence goes on from JAQZBX010029904.1 coordinate 15,047, forward strand.
TAGACACATTGACCAATGGAACTGAGTTGAGAGTCCTGATTTAAATACTTGCATATACAGACATCTGATATTCGACAAGGCCACCAAGCACACTCAGTTGGGAGAGAATGGCCTCTTCAACAAGTGGTGCATGGAGAACTGGATATCCATATCCAAAAGAATGAGAGAGGAACACCATCTCACACCTTATACAAAAATCAACTCAAGATGGATCAAAGATCTGAATATAAGAGCCAAGACCATAAAGACCTTGGAAGATAATGTAGGGAAAAATCTACAGGACCTTGTAATAGGAAATGGTTTCATCAACGTCACACTCAAACCACGAGCAGCAAAAGAAAAATAGATAAATGGGATCTCCTCAAAATTAAAAACTTTTGCACCTCAAAAGACTTTATCAAGAAAACAAAAAGGCAGTCTACCCAATGGGAGAAAATATTTGGCAACCATATATCTGATAGGAGCCTAACATACTGCATGTAGAAAGAAATCCTACAGCTCTAAAATAAAAAGACTAAGAACCCATTTAAAAAATAGTCAAATGACCTCAAAAGACATTTCTCCAAGGAAGAAATACAAATGGCTAAAAAGTACATGAAAAAATGCTCGACATTTCTAGCTATTAGAGAAATGCAAATCAAAACTACATTGAGATACCATCTTACGCCCATTAGAATGGTGGCTATTAAAAAAAAACAGCAGAGTATAAGTGTTGGAGAGGATGTGGAGGAATGGGAACCCTTATCCACTACTGGTGGGATTGTGGAATGGTCCAGCCACTGTGGAGGACAGTTTGGTGGTTCTTCAAAAAACTAGCTATAGATCTTCCATATGATCCAATGATTCCACTCCTGGGTATATACCCAGAAGAACTGAAAGCAAAGACACAAACATATATATGCACACCAATATTCATAGTGGCATTGTACACTATGGCCAAAAGTTGGAATCAACCTACGTACCCATCAATAGATGAATGGATAAACAAAATGTGGTAGATACATACAATGGAATATTACTCAGCTGTAACAAGGAATAAAGTGCTAACACACGGGATAACATGGATGATATAGAAGAACTTATTTTGAATGAAGCAAGCCAGGCATTGAAGCATGAAGAGTTCATGACCTTATAGATATGAATTAAGGAATTTGAGCAGTCTCTGAGAACTATTGTCTGAAAGATAGGTGTACAAGAAAGATAAAGAAAAGAGAAAGTTGTGAGCCATCACCCATATGGATGCAACCTATGGTAAAGTGATAGAGTGTAGTTGTGTATTGAAGGGATAGGACAGGAAGGTAGTCATTTATTGTATTGACAGGTGGGCATATTGGGAAGGGTGGGGTTCGAATACCCAGCATACTGACGGGAGAGCAGAAATAGGCAAGTGGGCATCTCTTAAGAGCACAGGCAGTTCCTACTAGTGGAGGACCAACCAGTGTGTCATGACCTCTTGTTGCATGTAACTATGAATCTTGGCATCCAATGAGTCAAGCCTGGGGGTCACCAGGTTGGGGAGGGAGGAAAAAAATAGATCAAACAGGGGGTATTTAGTGGTAAGTGGAATGTTTTTCATTACCTTACAGTGATGGACACAGGACATGGCAAATTTATAATAGTGTGTGACCTAGAATGTAAACCATACTGTACACCATTGACAATGTTTAGTAGCTATGTTTCAGTATCTGTATATAAGTTATTACAATGCTACCATCAACATACAAAAAGGTTTTAATATGGGGTGAGGAAAGGGTGAAGAGTTTGGGTACATGAGAGTGTCTTGTATTTGGTGTGTGACTTTGCTGTGACAAAAACTTCTTTGAAAATTAAATGAAAAATAGTGAGCCACTGGGGAGTGAGAGGAGGAAGGCACCATGGTACAGATTGGACAACAGATATTGCAGTGATAAAAGGCAAATTGTCAAAAATATATATATATATATTTTAAATTTTTTCATTTTTTGAATAACCCAATCCTTTAATTTTATTTTATTTTTAGTTTTTTTTAAGTTTACAAGTATTTTATCTGTTACATTTAAACATCATTATTATTTCATTTTACTATTAATTGTATTTGCTTATTGTTTTGGCTTCATCTTTAAAGGAGCTTTGGATCACAGAAAGTTTACAACTGGAGCTGGAGAGGATCGTCGATGTAGGGTGTCAGGGATGGGGGGTGCATGGGAGGAAGTTCACCTGAACATATATAAAATGTATATAAAATTGTTCAAATGCTAATGGGGCATGGTCACAGTGGGTGGAGAACCACTCAATAAATGAAAGAATACTGAATTCCCATCCTGGAGAGCTCTGCCATTTTCTCCAAGGGAGTAGCAACAGTCCCCTGAGTGCAGGGGCAGTGTCTGGCAAAGGAAGATGATCCATTGATGGGCTCTTGTTGTTGATGACTAGCCTTATAAGTCTTTGCTCTTGAAATTGAAACTTAACCTATTTTTATAGGGTGCCTTAGGGTTGCCTCCTGAGAACCTCCTTGTTGCTCAAGGATGGCCTCTCTCTAAGCCAAACTCAGCATATGAATGCATTACCTTCCTCCCAGTGTGGGACATCACTCCCAGGGATGAGCCTCCCCAGCAATGAGGGATTACTAACAGGTGCCAACAGGCAATACAACTGGAAAAATACTTTGAGTAAAAGGGGGAAATGGTAAAGACAAATGAGTTCATATGGCTAAGAGACTTCAAAGTGAGTTGGGATGTCATCCCAGAGATAAAACTTATGCACATCTCAATAGCACCTTGTAGGCTTCCAATGTGAATACACCCCAAACAGAGGGGCTCCTGAGGGCTCTAGAGACACCCATATCCTACATCAGGGCAGATAGCCCCAGAGTTTTGTGCCTTATCAGTGGGCCTTACTTTGGAATCCTTGCTCCTGAGAGTGACAGAGTTGGACCCAAATATGTCTTCCCTACACATGATCCATCTGTCCCTTCTATTCAAACTTACATGTGGTATCAGAGTTTGTAGGTGTACTTCCAGAGACCAGAGTATTTGGGCTGTCCGTGTGCCAGCAGGGCCCAGAATCTTGGTGGAGCTGCAACTCCCACTCTACAACTCAATAGACTCACCCTGGATACCTGGTGGGAGACGATGATGGACATTGGCCATCCCAGGGAAGTGAGAGAGTCTGCAGCTGTAGCCAGGATAATCCCATCCATCTTATCTGTGGGATATAAGCCCCCTCTCTGTTGGAGGTGTAGTGGACATCACCATCTCAAACTCCTCAGGATTGGGGGAAGAGCTATGGGCTGGAATGGACTTACTGGTATTCTGTTATAGACATATTGTGATTCACCCAATGGAAGTAATTACAACATTAATGTGGAGCCAGTGACGACCAGACACTTTTGGGGCAGGGAGAGGGAAAAACAGTTGTAATACAGGGGCTTTTTCGGGACTTGGGAATTATCCTGAGTGACATTGCAATGATAGATATAGGCCATTTTATATCATCACATAACTTTCAGAACTGTGTGTGAGAGAGTGTGGTCTACAATGTTAACTATGGTCCATGCTTAATGGCAAAGCCCCAAGATGTGTATATCTATTGCAGGTAATGTGCCACACTAATGAAGGATGTTTATGTGGAAGGTTGTGGGAGGAATGGAAGGTGGGGCATATGGGAATCCCTACAATTTTTGTGTAACATTTATGTAATCTATGTATCTTTAAAAAATAAAAATTATATTATAAAAAAAAGATTATATCAATAAAAGCAACTAAAAGTAAAAAAGAGTGGTGAAAATAAGTCAGAATGGGTGATTTAAGAACTGCCTTTACAGAAATAATATTGAATGTTAATGGATTAAACTTCCCAATCAAAAATATTAAACTGTACCGTCTAAAAAGTAAACTATACTGTAAACCATTGACAATGTTTAGTACCTATGTTTCACTATCTGTATAACAGTTATAACAATGCAACCATCCACAAAAAAAAAAAAAAAGTTTTAATATGGGGTGGGGAAGGGGGAGGGAGTTTGGATATATGGGAATCTCTAGTATTCCATGTGTGACTTTGCTGTGACCTAAAACTTCTTTGAAAACTAAATGAAAATTTGGGAGACACTGGGGAATGAGAGGGGGAAGATGTCATGGTACACACTGGACATCACATAATGCAGTGATAAAAGGAGAAATAATAATAATAATTTAAAAAAATTTTTCCCATTTTCTTTTTTTGAATGTTCCAATCCGTTAATTATATTTTATTTTTAGTTCTTTGTTTCTGAATTTCCTTGTATTTTATCTCTTACATGTAAGCTTATCCCTATTATTTCATTTTCCTATTAATTGTATTTGGTTATTATATGGACTTCATCTTCAGGGAAGGTTTAGGTTACAGAAGGGTCACAATGAGGGCTGCAGAGGATCATTGGTGGGGGGTGTCTGGGATGGGGGATTCATGGGAGTAAGTTCATCTGAATATACATGAAAATTATATAAAATTGTTCAAATGATCGAGGGATGGGGCATGGTCATGGTGGACAGAGAATCACTCAATAAATGAGGGAATACTGAATTCCCAGCCGGAAGAGCTCTGCCACATTCTCCAAGGGAGCAGCAACAGTCCCACAAGTGCAGGGGCAGTTCTGGCAAAAGAGGATGGTCCACTGTTGGGTTCTTGTTATTGATGACAAGCCTTATGAGTCTATGCTCTTGTAATTGAAACTTGGCCTACTGTTATGGGGTGCCTAAGGGTTGTCACCTGAGAGCCTCCTTGTTGCTCAAATGTGGCCTCTCTCTAAGCCAAACTCAGCATATGAATGGCCATTTAGAGCAGCATATACCTTCCCCCCAACGTGGGCCATGACTCCTGGGGATAAGCCTCCCTGGCAACGAGGGACTAATACCAAGTGCCAACTGGAAACATGACTGGAAAAAAAAACAAAACAAAAAACCTTGAATAAAAGGGGAAAAGGTAAAGACAAATGTGTTCATGTGGCTAAGAGACTTCAAAGAGAGTTGGGAGGTCATCCCAGAGGTAACGCTTATGCACACCTCAGTAGGATCTCATAGAACACCAAAGTGGATATCACCCCACACAGCAGGACTCCTGAGGGCTCTGGAGACACCCAGGTCCTATATAAGAGTGGATAGCCCCAGAGATTGATGCCTTATCAGTGGGCTCTACTTTGGAATCTGTGCTCCTGAGAGTGACAGAGTTGGACTCACATAAGTCCTTCCTGCTCATGGGCCATCAGTCCCTTCTATTCAAACCTATATGTGGTGCTGGAGTTTGTAGGTGTACTTCCAGAAATGGAGGCTCTGGCCTGCCTATGTGCCAGCTGTGCCTGGAATCTCAGTGGAGCTGCAGCTCCTACTCTACAGCTCAATGGACTCACCCAAGTCACCTGGTGAGGAGATGACGATGATGGACAACGGCCATCTCAGGGAATGGAGAAAGCCTGCAGCTGAAGGCAGGATAATAACATCCACCATATCCATGGGATATAAGCCCACTCTTACTTGGAGATGAAGTGGACATCACCATTCCAGTCCCCTCGGGATTCGGGGAAGAGCTATGGACTAGAGTGGACTCAATGGTATTCTGTTGTAGACATATTGGGATTCAAGCAATGGAAGAAATTATAACAGTGAGGTGACGCCAGTGGCCACTAGACGCTTTTAGGGAAAGGAGGGGAATGGCAGTGTAATAAGGTGCTTTTTCAGGACTTGGGGGTGTCCTGAGTGACGTTGTGGTGACAGATATAGGCCATTTTAGAGCAGCATATACCTTGCAGAACTGTGTGGAAGAGAGTGTGGCCTATGATGTGAACTATGGTCTATGCTTAGTGGCAAAGCCCCAGGATGTGTATATCCATTTCAGGTGATGTGCCACACTAATGAAAGAGGTTTATGTGAGATGTTATGGGTGGTATGGGAGGTGAAGATCACAGGAATCCCTGTAATTTTTGTGTAACATCTATGTAATCTAAGCATCTTTTAAAATATATATGAAAAATAAATAAATAAATAAATTAATTAATTAATTTAAAAAAAGACACAGACTAGCAGAATGGACAAGAAAATGTGAGCCATCCATATGCTGTCTACAAGAGACTCACCTCACACACAAGTATAACAATAGCTTGAAATTGCAAAGCTGGAAAAGGAGACTCCACACATGGAGTAAGGGAAAAAAAAAAAACTGGAGTAGCTATAATTATATTATTAAATACACTTATTTATTATTATGAAATAAACTTTAAATGCAAAACCTTTATTAGACACAAAGAAGGACATTATATATTAATAAATGGAGCAATTCACCAGGAAGAGATAATAATCATAAATGTATATACACCTAACCAGTATGCCCCAAATTTCATGGGGCAAACACTGGCAAAACTGAAGGGAGAAATAGATGTCTCTACAATAATAGTTAGAGTCTTCAATACACCTTTCTCAGCATTGTATAGAACATCTGGGCAGAAGATCAATAAAGAAACAGAGAACTTTAATTATATGATAAATGAACTAAATATAATAGGCATATACAGAACATTGCACCACAGAATAGCAGGATAAAATTCTCCTCAAGTGGATCTTTTTCCAGGATAGACCATATGTTGGGTCACATAGAAGATCTCAGTAAATTCAATAAGATCAAAATTATAGAAAGCAATTTCTCTGATCATAATGGAATAAAGCTAGAAAAAAACAACAGGTGGAAAAAGGGAAAATTATCAAATATATGGAGATTAAACAACACATTCTAAAATAATTCTGTCGGTCAGGGAAGAAATTGTGAGAGAAATCAATAAATATCTCGAGATGAATGAAAATGAGAATACAAAATATCAGCACTTATGAGATGAGTGAAGGCAGTGTTAGAGGGAAATTTATAGTCCTCAATGCTTACACTAAAAAAGAAAGAGCCAAAACTAATGGCCTAATTACACACCTGGAAGAACTAGAATAGAATAGCAAACTATTCCCAAAGCAAACAGAAGGAGTGAAATAACAAAAATCAGAGCAGAAATAAATGAAATTGAGAACAAAAAAACAATAGAGAGAATTAACCATACCAAAAGTTGGTGCTTCAAGAAAATGTACAAAATTGACAAACACTTAGCTATAGTGACAAAGAAAAAAAGAGAGAAGATGCAAATAAATAAAAATAAAAAATAAAAATGGGACATTATTATTGACCACACAGAAATAAAAGAGATCACAAAAGTATACTATGAACAACTGTGTGCCAACAAACTAGACAATGTAGATGAAATAGAATAATGCCTAGGAATATAAGAACAACCTACCCTGACCCTTGGAAAAATAGAAGACCTGAAAAGACCAATCATAAGTAAAGAGATTGAAACCATCATCAAACAACTTCCCAAAATGAAAAGCCCAGGACCAGATGGTTTCATGGGTGAGTTCTATCAAGCATTCAATGACGATGTAATACCAATCTTACTCAAACTCTTCCAAAATTTTGAATAAAAAGGAAAACTATCAAACTCAATCTATCAAGCAAATATCACCATAATACCAAAGCCAGACAATGATATTACAAAAAAAGGAAGTTTCAGAATCATTTCCTTAATAAATATGGATGCAAAAATACTCAACAACATACTTGTTAATAAAATCCAACAATAAGTTAAGAATTATTCATCACAATCAAGTGATTTTTATACCAGGCATGCAAGGGTGTTTCAACACAAGAAAAGCAATCAGTATAATACACCACATTAACAAGTCAAAGAAGAAAAATCCCATGATCCTATCGATTGAGGCAGAAAAGGCATTTGACAAAATACAGCATCTTTTCTTGACAAAAATACTACAAAACATAGGAATTGAAGGAAGCTTTCTCAAAATGATAAACACCATACATAAAAAACCCAACTGATCTTGTACTCAACAGTGAAAGACTGAAAGCTTTCCCATTGATATCGGAAATAAGACAAGGATGCGCATTGTCACCACTGTTGTTCAATATAATGCTAGAGGTTCTAGTTAGAAAAATCAGGCAAGAAAAAGAAATAAAAGGCATCCAAATTGGAAAGGATGAAGTAAAACTTTTGCTATTTCCAGATGGTGTGATCCTATACTTAGAAAGTCCTGAAAAATCTACAACAAAGTTGTTAGAGTTAATAAAAGATTTCAGCAGAGTGACAGGATACAAGATTAATACACAAAAATTAGAAGTGTTTCTGTACACTAGTAATGAGCAATCTGAGGAGGAAGTCAGGAAAAATTCTATTTACACTAGCAACTAAAAGAATCAACTATTTAAGAATAAACGTATTAAGAAGGACAAAAAGAGAACTCCTATCTCACACCCTAAACAAAAATTAACTCAAAATGGATCAAAGACCTAAACATAAAAGCTAGAACCTTAGGGCTTCTAGAAGAAAATGTAGGAAAGCATCTTCAAGACCTGGTGGTTAGCTGTGGATTCTGAAACCTTACAATGAAAGCATGATCAACAAAATAAAATGTGGATAAATGGGACCTCCTCAAACCTAAACATTTTTGGGGAGAAAATATTTGGTTTTGATTTTCATTCTATATAAAGAGATCATACAACTCAACAATATAAGAGCAAGGAATCCAATTTAAAAATAGGCAAAAGGCTTAAATAGACATTTTTCCAAAGAGGAATTACAAATGGCCAAAAGCACATGAATAAATGGTCAATATCACCAGCTACTAGGGAAATGCAAATCAAAACTACAATGAGATTTCATCTCACACCACATAGAAAAGCCATTATTACAAAAGTAGAAAACAATAAGTGCTGGAGAGGATGTAGAGAAATAGGAACGCTCCTTCACTGTTGGTAGGAATGTAAAATGGTGCAGCCTCTATGGAAAACAGTTTGGTGGTTCCTCAGGAAGCTAAATATAGAACTGCTTTATGATTCAGCAACTCCTCCACTAGGAATATATCCAAAAGTACTGAAAACTGGGACACAAACAGACTTTTGCACACTGATGTTCATAGCTGTGTTATTCTTAATTGCCAAAATATGGAAACAACACAAGTGCCCATCAACCAATGAATGGATAAACAAAATGTGGTATATATATAGGATGGAATACTATGTTGCAGTAAGAAGAAATGAAATTGGGACACATATGATCACATGGATGAGTCTTGAAGACGTTATGCAAAGTGAAATATACCAGACACAAAAGGACAATTATTGTAAAGACTCACTAATATGAACTAAATAGGAAGAATAAATACATAGAGTTAAAACCTAGACTACAGTTTCTTAAGCAATAAGAGGACTGAGAAGGTGTACTGATGCTTAATGTATGTAGAAGTTTAAATTAACTTGACTGTAAAAGTGTGGAAATGGATAGATAGAGTTGATGGTAACAGAGTAGAGTAGAAGTAACACAGCTAGTTAAAAACGGGATTGTGGCTGAAAAGGGTAATCCAAGGATAAAATGTCAATTGAAATAAAGCTAGAGAATAATCTAGGGACTGAATAACATAGTGATCCCAGAGGTAGATGAAAATTTTGGTTAATAGTACAAACATAAGAATGTCCTTCCATGAACTAGAACAAATGTTCATCACTATTGAATGGTGGTAAGAATGTGGAGAAGTATGGGAAAAATAAAATTAATGTTACCTATGGACTATAGTCAACAGTAATTCTGTAATATTCTTGAAACAATGCTAAAGATGTACTATGTTAGTAATAGGAGAGTATGGAAAAAATATACCAAATGTACGCTATAGACCATGGTTAGTGGTAACAGTCTGATAATTATATCTCATAATCTGTAACAAATTTTCTACAACAATGTAGTGTGCTGTTAAAGGGGTGATATATGGGAATTCTATACGTGTGCATGATTGTTTTGTAAGTTTACAACCTCTCTAATAAAAATATATTAAAAAAAGAAAAAGGCTAAATAAAAACAAAACAGCAGACGACACACAATTCTCAAGCTCATAAAGAACTTTCACCGTGAGAGACTACATCCTGTGCAATAATGCACATCTTAATAAAATTAAATGAATAGAATTTATGCAAAGTAAACATTCAGACCACAGTGGAATCAAATTTGTAACCCTTAATAATAGAAAGAAACTGGAAAATCTCAAAATATCTGACAGCAATCAGTGAATACGTAGGTGAAAATAGATGAAAAGATAAACTATGGTACATAGGTATAATGTAGTATTTATTATTCAGCTATAAAAACAAATGAAGCATCAAGTTTCAAAAACACCTAAAGGAATCTTAAATGCATATTGCTAAGTGAAGGAAGCCAGTCTTAAAAATTAACAAAGTATATGATTCCACCTATATATCATTGTGAAGAGGAAAACCTAGAGACAGAATAAAAATATAAGTAGTTGTCAGGGACACAAGTGTAAGAGGGAGGGATGAATGGGTGCAGCACAGGGAATTTTTACAGCAGTAAAACTATTCCATTAGATGTTGTTATGGTGGATACTAGATAATTAGCATTATTCAAAACCCATAGAACTGTACAACATGAAGAATGCACACTAATGTAAAATATGCACTTTAATTATAATGTATGACTATTGTTTTACCAATTATAGCAAACATTCCACCCTAATTTAAGGTATTAATAATAAGAGACACTGTTATTAGGGTAGAGAGTATATACAGGAAGACTCCGCACTTTCTGTGAAATATTCTGTGAACCGAATTCTGCTCTAAAAAATAGTCTAAGAATAAAATGTTTAAATATTAAGAAATCATTTTGAGTAACACAACTCTGACCATAAAGTAGACAACATTTTGTCTTCTAAAGAAATAAAGCTATTTACTTTTTAAATTATGAGCTAGCATGGTATATATTCCCAATATTTTAAAACTTATTTGTGTCCTTTTATTTGAATTGAGTGTTGTAAGAAACATAAAGTTAGGTATTACATTTTTTTTTAACCATATTTGACTATCTTTGTCTTTAATTGGTTATGTAGACCATGTATATTTAATGTGGTTGTTGATAAAATTAGGTTTAAGTTCATTGTCTTGCTCTTTGCTTTCCTTTCGTCCCGTGCAGTTTTGGTTCCCTTTTCCTCTTTTTTATTTATTTTTCATTAAACTGATCATAGGTTTTATGACCACATGATATATTTTTAGTGTTGCTTTAAAAACTATATTTTTTGTATTTTTCTATTTTGTGTTTGCTGTAGAGTTCATGATATAGATGTTATAGATCTTTTCCTTCTCACAGTCCATATTCAATGGTAATTATACCAAGTCACATGTAATTTTTATTATGTTTTATTACTATTCAAGCAATTAATTATTTTAAAAGAGATATAATTAATTAAAGATCATATGCTTAGTTATCATGCCTGGCATTTTTCATTCTATTATCTAGTGCCATATTTCTATTGGTATCACTTTACTTATACCTGATGGCCAATTTTTATTACACCATACATTTCAGGTCTCCCAGGTGTTGGATTCTTTTGGCATTTGCGTATGCGAAATGCCATTATTTTGCATTCCTTTGTGAAATATATCTTTCCTGGGTACAGAATTCTAGATTCACAGAAATTGTTTTTAGTGCTTTAATGATGTTGCTCCATGTTCCTTGCGATTGCTTTGCCTCTGAGGAGCAAACTCATGCCATCTTTATCTTTGTTCCCAAGCATGCAAAGGGCCTTTTTCTCTTTTGTTGCCTGAGTTTGGTTTTCATTGGCTTTGAACAATTTGATTAAAGCATGCCTTTAGGTTGGTTTTCTATAAGTTTCATCTTTCTGGAGTTTGTTAACCTTATGTTTGTTTGTTTTTTATCATCATTGGAACAGTTTCAGCTCTTATTTCTTTAAATAGCTGAAAGCCTCTTCATTTAGGAACTTCATTTACGTATACATGTGGCTGCCTGATGTTGCCCCAAAGCTCATTATTGCTCTTTCCCTGATGTAGATTCTTTTTGCCCTTTGTGTTTCATTTTGGATAGTTTCTGTTGCTATATCTAGAAGTTGAGTAATCTTCTGCAAATACAATCTAACTTGTAATTCTGCTTGGCTTAGAATGT